>CM055641.1:43030507-43093198 GCA_029378325.1 Elaeagnus macrophylla | reverse complement strand
AGGAAAGGGACTTGCGCCGCGCCATGGAAATATAGCCGCCGCGGCGAGGGAGTTTCTTTTTTGGAGGCAAATTGGCAAGCTTGGCGCGCCGCGGCGAGGGAGTTTCTGTTTTGGAAGGCAAATGGCAAAGCTGGTGCGCGCCGCGGCACAGACATTGCACGCCGCGGCGAGGGGGATTCTGTTTTGGAACCGAAGACATGTGCGCGTCGCGGCATACATTTTGGGCGCCTCAGCGAGAGTGGACGTGCGGGTCCTGATAGGCCAGACCTGCGCGCTGACATGGACACCCCTCGACAGACGATGCTAGACCTGCGCGCCTGGCACCAGACCCATACCTTGCGCGCCGCGGCATGGATATTTTACCGCCGCGGTGGGGACTCAAAATTGTAATTTTTTTGGACCATTGATTTCAGATCAATGGCCAGGATGCTTTGCCCATTTTTAATGTTTTATTTCTTGTATAAATGAACCCTAGCAGCTGAATATTGTAACTTAGTTCATTTTCATTTGTGAGAAATACAAATTTCTTGTTTGAGAGCTCAAAGCTCCAAGTGCTATCTCAACCGAAACTTATCAAAGGAGCTTGCAATCCCTTTGTGGCGTTTCACCTCGTCTTAGCTTGTGGTGCGTAATATCCATTCGTTTAAGGTGAGTTTTCGTGCAATCAAAATCTAGTTCTTCTCGTAGGATTTGTGTGCTAACATTGGTGTCGGGTCATTTGTTCGTATTTCTCGTGGTTGCCAAACCATGTGCTTTGGAGGTCATAGGAATTGTGGCGATTGGTTCGCATCATCTCAGGTGTGAGCTTTCTTCTGGTCAATGTGAGACTGTATTTGGTATCAGCTAGAGAATGGTTGGACGCCTCTTACAAAAACTCTTAAAGAAGGAACTGTTGTTCTCAAGCCCATGACTTAATGGAATAAAGAAGAAAGTCATGAATGCGACTGGAATAGTAAAGGACTGTACGCATTTACCCGAACTATCACCCCTGAAGAGTATTGGCAAATTTCTGCTTGCACTACTTCTAAGGAAGCTTGGGATATTTTAGAAATAATGCATAAGGGTACCTCTTTTGTTAAGAAATCCAAGCTTACGAGATTGAAAAAAGATTATGAACTTCTTCAAATGGAGGAAGATAAGACTTATGATAACTTTTAAGGTCGCTTCTCCAATATCATCAATACGTTCCTACAACTTGGGCTATCATATAGATGAAGATCTTCAAGCTAAGAAGATTTTGTATAGTTTGCTTCGGCATTTTCAAGAAAAGGTTATTCCTATAAAGACAGTATTCAAAGGAGAACCCCTTTAAGTCAATGAGATCGTTGGTGATCTCCAAGCTTTTCAAATTCACCACCTCCTTCACAAAATAACTTCTTCTATTGATAAAGGGAAGATTCTTGCTCTAAAGACCACCAAGACTCACAAAGAAAAAAGTAAAGCCACTGTTGACAGTGATGACTCATGCAACTTCGATGAAGAAGAATTTGCTTTGTTAGCAAAACAGTTTAAGAAATTCTTCATGAACAAAAGAAATGCTCATAGTAAATCTAAATGGGAAAGCTCTAATCAAAGAAATTTCAAAGTCAGAGTTGAAGACTCAAAGGAAGATGAAGATAGACCTAAGTCTAGGAGTCAAACCAGACAAGTCAATGTTACGAGTGTGAAAAAGTCGAACACATTATTGTTTAATGTCACTTAATGGGATGAGAATATGGCAAGAAGGCCATGATGGTAGAGGTTACTATTTCATATAGTAGCCGTTGTTTGGAAGATGATGAAAGTAATTTTATAGCTTTTATGACGACTAAAGATAATCCTCTCACTCAATCTTCTAGATTCCTTGATGAGGATGAGCACGATGAGCTACTGGATACTTACAATGAACTGCTCAAATAGCACATTAAGACTAAGAAAGCTCGGAAGAAGGCTATGAATAGCCTTGAGGATAAAGAAAAATAATTGAACGCTCTCAAAGTTGATTTTGATAATAAGCAGTCCACTCACATCTAGGACAGAGATGATCTCTCTATGAAATGTGAGATTATGCAAAAATAGGCTCAACAACATGGTTATTAAGGCATAGTCTAACAAATCAAGAATAAGGTTTCTTGAGCAAACCTTGAAGAGACTTCAAGATGCAAGAGATTAGTTGATAGTTGTCCTGATCTGTTTGAAGATGATATTGAAAAAATCTCACTTCTAGGAAAGAAGTTTGAGATATTGGAACGTGAAAATACATATCTTGCTCATGCTTTGTCTGAAAAGGATGATGAGCTATTAACTCCTTGGGATAAAGTTAAAAGTTTGAGCAGTTCTACCAGATTTCTTGAGGCATCCATTAAGAAAAATGATGACCTACTGACTGCTTAGAGTGCAAAGTAATCTAACCTTGAGAAGGAGTTGGAACACTCTAGGACCTCTGTTAAGAAACTTTTGATAGGTACTCAAAAGCTTGATGGGATCCTTGTTGACATCAAGGATCCCGGTGATCGACGTGGGCTTGCTTTTACTAATGATGGTTACGCAGCTTCTTCTCCTTCTACTGTTGCTTTAGTTTCTCTCTTTACTAAATCTACAACTTCTACTGCTATTGCTTCCACAACTACTCCTGCTTCTACTATTGCTCCTCTCTTCATCAGATCTATTGTAAAAAACCCTCTTCACAAGACTATTACTGCCAAAGATAAAGATAAGGTTGCTACGAAAGGTAAGTCATAGGTGTTGTTTCAGCCAGTATCTTCTATTAGCGTGAACATCTCACCTCTTACTTCTTCTTCTTGTCATGCCAGTGATGGCTTATTACCTACATGCTTCAACCCTTCTTGTCATCTACATGCTTCATCCCCTCTTATCACCACTGTGGTGAGTTGAGCATATCAGAACTCAATGGCTGGAACGACACTTGTAACTTACCTTTCGTAGTAACTTTACCTTTACCTTTTGCAGTAATAGTCTTTTGAAGAGAATCTTCAACAGCTGGTCTGATGAATTGAGAGGTACGGTTGTCATTTTTTAATTATCATTTTAAATTCTTTTAGGTACAGTTGTAAAAGTTAATTTTTTTAATATTATTTTCCTAAAAATATATAGTTTGACTTGTTTTTTATATGAAATACTATATATGATATTTGTGTTATATCCCTGCTTATATCGCATACCATATATATATAAAAACACCTCAAATACATGCAATAATGAATATGTGATTAGAAATTAATATATTTCATTAATAAATAATAGAAGCAAACACATGAACACTATCAAGGCATATCGCCCATCACAACAGCAAAAATACACAAGCCTATTCCTCTAACCAATACTATCAATAAGAAATTGACATACTTTTCTTTGTCAAACATTAAGTCCTTCCCGTGTGTATGTTTTCTTTTCTACAAACTATAGAAAAATGTAATTATATATATAACTATAAGAAACTACATGATAATTAAACAAATAAGAATATGATGATTCTAAAAACTTACATTAAACTAGCTCTTAACATATATTGTATGCATATGCATGAAAACATTTTTTAACTTACTAGTAGTGAGTGAGACTTTCTTGGTTGATATATAATATCTCTCATATATCTTATCACGGAAAAGCCACACTTAATACCATTATTTTGAATTGGTGCCTACAAATATATATAAGACAACATAAATGTATACTTAATTAATAGTCACTAGCCTAGCTAGATTTACTTATAATTAAAAAAAATACATACATATAATAAAAGATAAATTAATACTAATCATAATAGGCCAAAAACTAGGTGGTGGCTTAAATAGACGTGTACCATCTAGAAAAAAACACTATAATATTGATATAATAAAACAAATATTAGTCATAATCAATCATGCATGATTAAAAATAGTTTAAAATCAATTTAATGAAATATATGAGTTTCTCCTACCCAATGATCATACCTTGAAATCTTTGTGGTGGACTGTTTTCAAGTGAGTCAAACCACTTAACAACACCATTATATGGGTGGATTACCTCAAGTATCCAATAATCTATACAATTAATTGTAAATCATTTAATTAAAAAAGAACCATAAAATTAGAACATAAGAAAACTATAAATTAATAAAATACTGATGCTAGCCAATAGGGGACAAGAAGTTTTTTTTCTCTCCTACTCCAAGCATTTGTTCAACGAGAGAATCGATTTGATCATCAAGAATAAGGTTCCATTGATTTGATATCAATGTAGATGCAAATAGCGATATAACTTGTGATTTTTTACATTTTTTATCAAGTGATCAAATAAAATCCTACATTTAGAAGAAAATACAATTATTATATGACTATTCAAAAAATCCTACATGTAAAATTATGTTAATAAATACAATTATAATAAGAAAATCAATGTTCATTTATACTAATCGAATCATTTTGGGTGATTATTCATATTTTTGGCTAAGCTACCATACATCCTTCAGTATGTCCAACACCCCAATGGAATTTGGCAAAAACTCTTCATCTTTAAGTGACTTCTTAATACTGACTCGTGCATTATACTTACCAAGAAGTATATGATACACTTTAACATATGGGTCACTTGTTTGGTAAACTTTACCCTTATCCACAATATTATTCAGTTCATCCAATTTTAAATATCAAAGAATTTCCTAATAATATTATTAAACTCATATTAGAATTGCTTATAATAAAACAAGTTATAGTTGAAATTAAATGTGATGCATATCTCTAAGTCGTTGATAGGAGTTGTTGGATTCGTTGGAGGAATAAAAGTGTTGCTCTCTTGAGTGATACCAGGACTTTTTGCTTAAGTACTTGATTCTCTACCCTTAACCTCCAGTTTTCTTCTAAAAGTTGTTTTTCTTTGTCAACATTCCCTTTATTTTTATTTGGCTTTATTGGGTTCTTCTCAAGTGTGGGCGTGTGATATCTCTTAATTATGGTAACCCCATAACTAGCATCTCTAACAAGTCCAGGGTGTTCTTTTGTCTGTAATGACTTACCCAATATATCCTTGTGACCAACGGGTTTAAATTCGTCCAATTGTGCCTTTCTTTCATATTCTTCCTAAAAATTAATTGATACGATCCTAGAAAGCTCAAGGAAGAACTTATTGAGCTAATTTATTGGCACAACAAGAAAGCCTTTTTGAAAACAGTGGATGCAATTAGAGTTCAAGAGTTGTGGATGGATGCAAGGAATGTGCACAAAGAAGAAATTAAGAAGGGCTCATATTTGATCACCATAATTGAAGATAATCAAGGGGACTTAAAAAATGGGTGAAAACAATTAGTTGGACTTTATTTCCTTACAAATTCATGGACAAAAGTGGGCTAACTTATAATCATATGCCGTAGATTCTTTTAGTCTAATAATTTGATTTATGGGCTTAAACCCTATTATTTTATAATTTTAATTATTGGAAAGATATTTAGGTTGTTTTATGTTCAATTGGGTGGCACACACATAGGAGTGTTAAGCCTATGGTGGCAACCAAGTGTGTTAACCCATTAGGTGTTCTAATCTCATTAGGATTGTCATTAGGGTTTTCTTTTTAGACTATATAAATATGTAACTATGGCTACAGTAGAATGAAGTTTTGAATGGAATAAAAACTGCAAGAGTTTAGGGCTTTTAGCTCTTTTTGTGTTAATAACACAAATTATAACTTTTTAAGGCTTAGGAAACCTTGTGGCATTCATCAATAGCTTATCAAGGCTTGGGAAAACTTGTGGCACTTCCCATCCCACAATGATACCTTTGGTTCTTGGCTCTATATAGACAATGGGTCAAGGTCCTCTTATTCCTTTGGTTCTTTATAGTCATTGGGTCATGGTGCTATCACTCAATCTGAATTTGGCTTTTATGGATTTGAAATTAAATTGTTGTTGGGTTTCTAGGCCTATTCTTGGGTTCTCAATCACAAGTTTTCTGTGGGTCTCACGTCGTGTTCTATGGGATTCGCATCATTTGATATCAGAGCAAGGCTCTAAATTAGGTTAATCTATCATTTTATTTTCTTTATTTTTTTCGTAGTGTTTTTTTTCTTTATTTTTGTTTCATTTTAGTTCCTTCTTTGTTTTTTGTTTGGAGTCTAAAAAAAATAGATTTGGTCAATTTGGAGTCCAATTCTCTCAATTCTTTGTTTGTTTCGTTCATTCTTATCGTTCGTTCGCTTGTAGTGTTGTTGTCTTGTTCTTCCATCTTGTTCTTGAGTCCAAATTTTTTTTTCTTGATTAGTTGGTTTTTGAGTAAAAAAAAAAAAAACATTACAGAAAAAGAAAAAAAATATTCAAAAAAAAAGGAGAATATGTTTCACACTTTTTGCACTAAGTGCCATGTCAAAGAGAAGGTATGTCACATGGTTATTGATGAGATGCTTTATACTAATTATGCTAGCGGTACTATGGTGGAGAGATTGAACTTGCCAACTTTTCCACATCCAAGACCATATAAGCTACTACGGATGAATGAATATGGTGATTAGAGATAAACAACCAAGTCCTAGTGCCATTTTTAATTGAAAAGTACAAAGATGAAGTACTTTGTGATGTAAGCCCCATGACTTATTGTCATATTTCATTGGGGAGGGATTGGAGACTTGATAGAAGAGCTACCCATGATAAGGTCACAAATACATACAAATTTGTGAAGGATAACAGAAGAATTACTCTAGTTCCCTTATCTACCAATGAAATGTATGAAGATCAAGTGAGGGTATTTGAGGAAGAAGAAAAAGAAGAGAAAAGAAAGAGGGATCAAAAAAGAAAAGAAATAGAAAAAGAGAAAGAGAAAGAGCAAGGAAAAGAAAATGAATCCGAACAAAAAGTTAGTGATTTTCAAAGTGAGTGTGATTTACAAGAAAAAAATAGTGAGAAAGAGAGTGAGAAAGAGGAGAAGCTTGAGAAAAAATATAAAAAGGAGATCAAAAAAGAAGATGATTTTATTGATTTTATTGGAGTAGAGCAATACAATGAAGTCACATGCAACAAGCATCAACTTTATGCTATAATTGATCAAAAAAATCCAAAAAGGGAAGCCAAGAGGTTATTGAGTCTAGAGCTTAAATCATCCTTCGTGACACAAACAATCCCCAATATTAAAGCAAAGATTCAGGGATGAATCTTTTTGGGAAAAAGGGGAATGATTAGAATCAAGGAGCATCACCAAAGGATCCATGATATCCAATTGGACCTACTACTCAAAGAAGCACTTAATGGGCTGATTTCTCTGTATTTGGGCATGTGCTATAAGATTTGGATAGCTTGGGCGTGACACAAGAGTATTTACAAAATAAAACCCTGATTTGGAAAGTATCACCGAGGAGCTATCACATTTATAGTCATATCTTTGCCATCCGAAATCCAATTGAAATTATTCAAGATGCGTTGCAAAGTTAACTAATTGAGCTACATTATTTATGGAAATAATATTTTCCCAAATTGGAGTATTACTTGGTTAAAACGAGCTCACAACTTCCAGCCATAAATCTGCCAAAGAATTTCCTTATTAGTTTAATAGTTTATTTGGTAGGATCTAGTATTTACCTTATAGTATTTAATATTTAATATTTAATTTTTAGAAATTAAATTTATGATTTTAATTTATATTATTATCTAGGATTTTATATTTTTCCTATAAATTCATAAAGGTTGAACAATTCTAAAAAGAAGATAGGATGAATACAATTTATGAGAACTTTTCTCTTTAGTTCTTTTGAGAACTTTTATCCGAACTTATCAAGAGTTATTCTTGAGAACTTTTATTCGTGTTCTACGGAGTTCGCATCATTTGGTATCAGAGCTCAGGCTCTAAATTTAGATTCCTATCCCTTTTTTTTTCATTATTTCTTGGGTTTTCTTTCATTGTTTTGTTTGTCGTTCTAACACTTTTTTTCTCTTATTGTCATATTAAAGTTGAATTCATTAGAGTCTCCGTCATAGTCTTTTGTTTTCGTTGGAGTTTGTTTGTGTTTCTTTTCTCTTTATTCTTTGTTTCCATCTTTCATTTGTTTTTCTTTCTTTCTGTCAAAATTCTCACATCGAGTATTTGATAACTTTGAGTAAAAAAAAAAAAAGTGAAGAACAATAGAAGAGGAAAGAAAAATATTGTGATCTTGTGTTTGTTTCAAAAAATTGTGTTTTCTTCTTTTCTTAAAAATCTAGGCTTGCTAGATGTAATAATTGTGTCATATTTTCCATGAAAGTTTTATCCTCAAAATAAGATCTTGAGATTTTATCTTCTTTCCATATGTAATTGATCTTATTGAGAAAATATTCTTGTGTATCAATTACATTCCATAAATATTTGATCATATCTTGTGCATCAAAACTTTCTATATTTAGAAAAAATATATGGATTTGCTGCTGAAAGTACTTTTGCTGTCAAAATTTCATAATTATTGTCCCATTGTTTTCATTATTCCTTGCTGTATAATTCTTCTCTTGAATCCCTAAAATTGTTCCTATTATTACCTAGACCCGTGTTTTATTTTTGATCTACCATTTAAAAAAAAAAGGTGATTGAGGAGATTGAAAATAAAGTGAACAAAAAAAAAAAAAGGATCTCGGGACAGAAAAGAAATAAATGAGCTTACATTACAGACCAAGTGATTTCAAGGGTGTCTTAATAGTAACAAATTTGTGCATATAGAGAAGTTGTTTCTTTGTTGCAAAAGTAAAAAGTCTGGAATCAATTATTAGGGATTCGAGAACAAATCATCTTGAAGAAGAGAGGAATGATACGATCCTAGAAAGCTCAAGGAAGCACTTATTGACCTCATTCATTGGCGCAACAAGAAAGCCCTTTTGAAAACAATGGATGCAATTAGAGTTCAAGAGTTGTAGATGGACGCAAAGAAAGTGCACAAAGAAGAGATTAAGAAGGGCTCATATTTGATCACCATAATTGAAGATAATTAAGGGGACTTACACATGGGTGAAAATAATTGGTTAAACTTTATTTCCTCACAAATTCATGGACACAAGTGGGCTAACTTATAATCATATGTCGTGGGCTTCTTTTAATCTAATAATTTGATTTATGGGCTTAAACCCAATTATTTTGTAATTTTAATTATTGGACAGATTTTTAGGTTGTTTTATGTTCAATTGGGTGGCACACACATGGGAGTGTTAAGCCCATTAGGTTTCCTAATCTCATTAGGATTGTCATTAGAGTTTTCTTTTTAGGCTATATAAATATGTAACTATGGCGACAGTAGAATGAAGTTTTGAATGGAATAAAAACTCAAAGAGTTTAGGGATTTTAGCTCTTTTTGTGTGTATAACACAAATTAGACCTTATCAAGGCTTAAGAAACCTTGTAGCGTTCATCAATAGCTTATCAAGGCTTGGGAAACCTTGTGGCGCTTCCTATCCCACAATGATACCTTTGGCTCTTAGCTCTATATAGCCAAAGGGTCAAGGTCCTCTTATACCTTTGGTTCTTGGCACTTTATAGCCATTGGATCACAGTGCTATCACTAAATCTGAATTTGGCTTTTTTGGATTGAAATTAAATTGTTGTTGTGTTTCTAGGCCTGTTCTTGGGGTTCTCAAACATAGGTTCTCTGTGGGTCTCACGACGTGTTCTATAGGGTTCTCATCATTAAGTAATCACTATATAAACTTCATGATAATATTAACAAAAGCTATAATCAATATATTTTATGTTAAATTTAATTACCATCAATTCTAATGCCTTTTAGACAACTTCATTAATTGAAACTCCATCTCTACAATGTGTATGCCTCCAACTAATGTATCTTCTTAGAATAATTCCATTCTCATAATTTGTTTTCAACAATAATAGCAATTATCAAGTTAGATATATGAATTATATATATAATGTTAAGTAATATTGTAACATATTGAAGTTTTAATACCAATGACTCTTCGGTATTTGCAATACTTGTTTGACCCATATAATTTATGTACACTAATTGTTCTCTATTTTGTTTGGCCTCCTTGCTCAAATCTTATAAAAACTTACATAAATCAAATTCATGATATATATATATAACAATATGGTATGTATTGAAAGTAATTGATTTATATGTCCAACTAATTCCATTGTTCTTAGGTAATGAAATCATATTTTTCACGGGGTGTTTTGAACAAATCCAAAAACTCAAGATTAAACACCACATGATCTTTGTTTAACTTATGTTTATATTTTCTCTATATATCACCCAACTTCTGCATGATATATACTCGTGCAATCTTGGAGTCGATATTGGAAAATATGAAAGTTGTCTGCATAAAACATGTACACAATATTAACAACGTTACATAATTAAATAAAAAAATAGAATAAGCAAAGAAAAATTATTACTTATTATAACATTCTGTCACAAAAGTTCCTTGCAATCATCAAGCACATTCGTCCATGCCTATAATTAATTGGAATTGAGACACGTGCTAATACCCCCAAATAAATAATGAAATCATTGGAATTTTGTCCAATAGGTATGTTTTTCGAATTAAATAGTATAGAGGTCCTAATCCCTTCACTTCGTACCTTCACCAACTTATTCATTAGGGTACAACCTCTTGTTTTCTTCTTAGTACTATTACTTGAACGTTGAGATAACTCCATCCTGCAATATTTTAAGAATGTAAGTTAATAATATAATTAACAATTAATAACTTAATATAATAACAAGTAATAAAATAATTAAATTAAAGTGTAACTTACAAAAACAATTATAAGTAAGACATTATTTTTCTTTCTCATGTACAATCCAAATTCCTTCACACTCAATTCAACAATAATCAACCTCATCATCTCCATGTTGGCCTAAAATGTCACTTTCATCTAACAAACTAACAACTTCATTATGCTCCATTACGGTGCCTCCTAATACGTCATTATTAAGAGTGTCATTATAATTCTAACGATGAGGAGTTAAGACATTCCACCATTGTTTTTCTTAAGCATCATGAATGTTGAAAACTTATTTAGCTTGTGAGGCCAATATGAAAGAGTCATTTACATGTGAAGTCTTATTTAGATCAACCAATGTGAAACCAAGAACATTCTTTTTTACTCCATGTTTGCTATCCACCCAACATTCGAATATCTGCTTGGTTTAAGAGCCTTGTAATTCTCCAAAAGTTTTCTATTCTTACTTGATTCTCTTTATCAAGTTTGTTGGAATGGAAATCATGATAAGTTACAAGAGCCAATAAGAACAAAAGATATCCATTAAGCTTGCACCAGTAGCCATAAACTTTATTGATTCATCTGTAGAACATAATTACATAGTCAAGCTTCATCTTGATAAATGTAGATAATATAAACATGATATATATCCTCGTATCGAATATCAAGAACTCACATATTTTAAACAACTATCAGGATCCATTCTATTAGAAATTACTTGAAAAGATTAGCAAATTTTATGTTGGCTTTGTTTCATATGTAGCATAGTTTTAACTGGTTTCATTTCTATCATTCCTTTTAAAGTTGAACATATGTTTAAATTATTGTAATGATTTGAAAATGCATTCAATGCATGTCATACAAATTTATTTCTTATGCTTAATTACTCCATTGGTCTCCGAATTTTAACTAATTTATACTTAGGTCCTCAAACTTTTAAACTCTACAATTTAGTTCCCAAACTTTTAAAATTTCATACTTAGGTCCCTAAAATTTTAAATTCTACAATTTAGTCTTCAAATTTTAAAAATTCATGCATAGGTCCTATCTTGAATACCACAATACATATTTTTGAATCAAAATTTTAGGATTTAGGTGTGAAATTTTAAAAGTTCGGGAACTAAATTGTAGAATTTAAAAATTTGAGGACTTAAGTGAATTTAATAAAAGTTTAGAGACAAATGATAAAGTTTCTTATACAAATATATTTTCATAAATGCAAGGAAAAATGATATTCATAAACTAAACTTCGTGAACATGCACAAAATACATGTTCACATCCATGCAAAAAATTTGGAATTTGAGCATGCTTAGAAAAGTAAAAAATGAAATGAAAGGGTTATCATACTGTTCTATAGTCTTTAAACTTGTACAATTCAAAAGGATAAAATGTTGGGAAATTATAAATTTTTTTATATTTAAAAAAAGAAAAAAAGAAAGAAAGTTACCTCTAGGACTAGGATGAAAACATACAATTTCAATTTTGGTGCCATTCTTCAACCCACACCTTTTTTCCATAGCTTCACAATCCGTGCAACTTGGTTTTGAACACTTCAATTGAAAACAAACCCATTTCTAATTACCAACAAAATATAAGTTAAGAGACTACTCATGGAATTTAAATGCAATTATAGGCCTAGAATCAGATGAAAATTTTAAGGTGGCACAAAGTAGACAGTTGAATTATTACCAATTGAACTGGTCCATAGTTTAGCCCTGATATGATTGGGCTACTCCAAGTGGATATTTGGAAAATGTCCTACTTCTTTTACAGTCTTGAATATTCTGTTGATGTTTTCAATACCACATTCATAATCTCTCAACTTCCACAAGCATTGTAATTTAACCTACAACCTACAACCTAGGAACACAATCAATTATGTTTAGGAAGAACATACATAGGCTGATAGTGTGAGACCTCAATCTCAATTATTATTTTTCAGAAAATAATTTAAATTTTTGTATTAAATTTAGTGTTTTAAGTTGTATTATTTTTAATTAACTTTAATAAATACTTTGGTACTACAAAATTTAAAATGGTTTAAAAATAATTTATTTAATTTTATATTGATTTTTAGAAATTTTGAAAAAATGGTGTGAAATTACCAAATTGCCCCCACTCTTTTAAACTTTTCAAAGCCAAGGCCAAGGGCAGTTTGGTCATTTTACCAACTAACCCTTTTAAAACCTTTTAAACCCATTCTCCAGCCATGCGAAATATTAGGGTTGGTGCCTCCGCGAGAGAGAGAGAGAGAGGAAGAGAGGCATTGCTGTCGCTGTCCTCCTTACTATTCACGATGCCGAACTCCTCGCCGTCATCCTTCCTTCTCCACCCAAGAGTTCCACGCCAAATCTTGTGAAGAAATCGCGTGGAAATAGCAAGTCGATCACGACACCCACCATCCGACCACTTTCGTTCACCGTTTCTTCTGCTGTCGTTTATGACACCAGTCGCGCAACCACTAGCCGGCCACCTAACGACCATTGTTTCTCTGTTGCCATTGCGAGCGCTGTTAGTAGTTTTCCAGTGTTTTCGTCCCTCAGCGACTGAATACACCATTTTCAGCCACAAATGGTAGATTTTGTTTATAATTTGTTCTCCTTCCTAATCTTGTTTGAATTTGTTACGTTTAAATCATTTTTGGGTTATTATGTGGTATTGTACTTTAGTTTTGATTTTTTTGAGTGTCATAAGAACATTGTTATTTATCCTTCATATATTCCTAATTATGATTTGAGAATTCTCAGTTTCTTGAGGTATTTTTCTGAGTGTGAATTCTCGGTTCTTGAGGTATCCCAAATCTGCCTAAATTCGATTTGCTTTCTGACCAAAGCTTGGGCATTTTGTTGAGCCAAAGAATGTTTTCAGTGAATATTGGTTTGTTCGGTGTTTATCTCCTTAATTTGAATTATTAATTTATCTAGATATGCGTATTATGAATATTAAAGAGTCATGATCAAATAAGCAATTATATAGATGTTGGTCAGTTTTGATTTATAGTTTAGCTTATTGGGACGAGCAGTGTTGAGTTTCTCTCTGCCTCTTAAGTGTTATTTTTGCGAAGTTACTTGGATCTTCTCATTAGGCAACAAGCAGTTTGGATTCCTAGAAAATACAACTACTATATTGTCCTCTAAGGCAATTATCTATAACTTACATCTAGATCTTAAACTTCATTGTTAATTTCTATCAAATTTTCTATTTCTACTACTATTTGGTGGTGATACAAATATATTTCAATTTTAGGTGAGATATATATGCATAAATATGGTCTATTTTAACTATTTATGGCTAAGCATGTCAAAGATATAGGTTATATGATATTCTTTAATAGAAGCCAAGAACCCAATCCAAGGACTTGAATGAACGATCCATGAGTTATAATATAAGATCCTTGGTTGTTATGCCTTCATTAGTTAGGATTGGCCACTGAATGCTTGTGGGGTAAAACAAGACTAGTAACCACTATATGCTTTTCTATCAAAATGGTAATGTGTTTTGATATGCAATGAACAAGTTTTTGTCTTCGACGCAATGATCTGTGTCATGCAATTGTCACTATACTAATATCTGTCCAGGAAACAAGTCGAGGCTATTCATTCAACTCTTTCCTTTAGATACTGTTTGTGTTGCTCAAAAGTTCAAGGACAACTATTCAGCTAGCTAGTGGTTCTCCTAGTAGTAATTTACGAGTACTTCTAGAAATAATTATTGGTGTTGGTGAACATAATTTTACATCTTTCTTTAGATAATATTTTGAATGTTAGACTTTTTAGTGGATGTGCTTGTCATTGTGAACTTGGTGGGTTTACCGGTGCAAAGTGTGTATTACTATGTTTCTAAGAGCTGTCATCATCATGGCATTGACAAGAGTGCTTTATACGATCACCTAGGTGGATATCTTAGAATGTATGTACCTCTAAAAAGTTGTGTCCAAATGGAAAACTTGGATGCATAAGAAAGAGACATTTTTGCAAGTTTGAGGGTGAGGTTGGTTTGCGAGCGGACTTTTTGAGGTAGGGGTTAGTACTCCACTCTTTCTTCATGCATTATTTTTATGAAAATATCATGCATCAATATGGATAATTGAATGACTAAAATTGATGCCATGTTTATAAATATTTTTATAAAAGTGTTGATAATGATGTTATAATTAACATACCCATTTGGAAACATTTTATATGTATATATGAGATTATGAAATACTGGAATTAAAATATTTTATATGGCATCTGAATTTTATGCATGCATCATGAAATTATTTTATGGGGAGTATTACCTGTATAATGTCTTGCGGAGATATGGTACCTCGGGGCTACTGGTTGCAGCAGACTATTTTTCGATGGACTATAGGTATGCATTTCATTTCACATGTATCTCGGAGTTGTCCATACATGGGTCTTGCTATTAGACCGCACATGAGCCTCTGAGTTGGACCCCCCATTGTGTTTCGGAGTTGTTCGTCTTGGGTCTTGGTATTTGTTTTCGTCTATAGGTCGGAGTTGGACCGCCCATATGACAAGGACCCTTAAGGCGATGACCCATGTACGTTGGAGTTGACCAATACATGTGCCATATGTATTTCGGAGTATGACCATACATGGGGTCTGAGGTGGACCCACGTGCGTCTAGGAGGTTGACCTCGTACGTGCCCATGTATTTCAGAGTTGACCAAGATTTGGCATAGCATATATGAGTATTTTATATTAGACATTGCATATTTCATTATGATTATATGAGCATGCATGGGGTACCTGGAATGTATACTCCACCCGGTTTCGAAAGTGAGGAAGTACAGGTATGCCGGAGTTTAAAAATGAAATCTCCCCATTACTGTTATACTGATGATTTATTACTGGACATGCATGAAATATTTTAAATGTAGCATGCATCATTGATTTAATTGAGAACTATGCATGGAGTATACTCCTACTGAGCTAGTTGTAGCTCACCCCATTTCTCCTTTCTCTTTTCAGATTAGATAATGGTTTTTCGTAATTGTTGTGACTTGAACGGGAGATACGTACTTCCAAGGAATTCAATGAAAAGATTTTTCCTTTACCCTAATTACTTTAATTAGTTATTATGTATATTGAGTAGACAGGCTGAGATCAATTTGATTTGATATAAAAATCAAATAATTGTAACTATTTGGATTATAAATTATTTTGAAGGTTTTATTGTGTTTTTATAAATATTAAATTATTTCAAGGGTACCCAAATTATATTTAAATGTTTAGTTTCATTTTAAATTTATACTTCACAATTAATTATTTTAAATTAATAATTTTCTTTCAAATTTTATTTATTTTCTTAAAAATTCACGTGCTCAAAAATTTGGGGTGTGACAAATAGGCAAAAGGCCAATTATTAATCTAATAAAGTTCACTTCAAAAAAGCTAAAATTACAAATGGGCATTGTAGAGCTCCTTTCGAACTTAAAAAATAATCAAAAAAAAAAAAAATGTCATAGATTTCTTTGTTTTCTTTACTTTAACATGCACTCTAAAGCTTTAGTTCCATAGCAAGGTTATAGGTAAATAGAGAATTACATTTTTTTTTTTTTTGGATAAAAGTACTTTTGGCAATCCTATGCTTTGTAATATCTCATGTCCATATGCATTATATGATTGGGTTGCTCCAAGTGGATATTTGGAAAATGTCCTTCTTCCTTTATAGTCTTGAATATTCTGATGATGTATTCAATCCACATTCAAAATCTCTCAACTTCCACAATCATTGTAGTTTAATCAAGTATGTTTAGGAAGAACATACATAAGTTGATAGGCATAAGGCCAATTATTAATCTAATAAAGTTCACCTCAAGAAGGTTAAAATTGCAAATGGACATTGTAGAGGTCCTTTCGAACTTAAAAAATAATTAAAACAAATATCATAGATTTCCTTGTTTTCCCTACTTTAACATGCACTCTAAAGCTTTAGTTCTATAGCAAGGTTATAGGTAAATGGAGAATTACATAATTTTTTTTTTTGGACAAAAGTACTTTTGGCAATCCTATGCTTTGTAATATCTCATGTCCATATGCATGGTAATAAAATTTCAATTTAATAGCGGAGACCCTAGCATAGATATCACATATGGATATTATGAGGATAAAAAAATTTAATCATACTTGAATTCTTTAAATTTAGAGCTTAATTTTGAGATATAGAACCAACATTTGTAAAAGCATTATAAGTGGTTCCTCATCTTCACTTAATACAAAATTTTCTTTAATTCTCACATTGACACTTTGCCGAAAATTATAAAAATAAGAACAAAAAGGGGGTAAAGTTAACACATTTACCTTCTTAAGAAGCACCTTGGCATCGTCTTCTAACATTGAAGGTCATCGGACTAAGCCCAAGTTCTTAGTCTGAGTCGAGTATAAGTTGAAACATAGAAGAAATTGGAGAGATGTCATTTGAGAAGGAGCAGAATGATGAGGAAGGAGAAGGTGAGAGGAAAGATCATATGTAGCTGAGAAAGTCCGAACTCGGCAAACTACCAAATCAAGGTGATACGGAAACCTTAGGACTCGCCCCTCTCGTATAGGCAGCAAAAAAAAAGATAGTTTAAAAAAACACATGATAGATAAAGAATAAAGCAGTAAAAGCTTTCCAATCACAATATGATCTTTGTATGTTGGCACATACGCTAAAGATACAGTAATTGTACTAACACATACAGCAGAGCAATTGATGCATAATGACTTGATAGTCAAATTTTGTATTTGTAATAAGGTTGCAAGTGCACAAATCACTTGTAATGAGTGATAAGTATACTCCCAAGATCATCTCTCAAGGAATTGCAGTGGTTCTAAAATGTTATTTATTTTCTTATTTATTTGAACAAACAATCCTAAACACTCTAACAATTGTCGGTTGGTAGAAAAGATTGTAAATTCTATGGCTAAAATAAAATGCTAATAAAAGAAATCACAACCAAGGGGAGGATTATGAATGTATATGGAAATCTTAGTTCGCTATCCATTCATAGAAAAAATAAATTAAGTAATTCAATTAAAAGTCAGATTTAATGATTTTTTCGCTAAACCTAGAAAATTCCAAATCAATGACAATTTTTACTACAATCAATTAATTAATGTTTTTCATTCGGATCGTTAACTAATCAATTGGAATTAGCTCAAGGAAATATTATAATCATCTAATCTAACACAAATCAATGCAATCAAATTAAGCTCTTGTTCATTATGCACAATCAAGCAAAGATTGTATTTCTCATGCCTTAAATTCTAACATATTCTCTCCAACTACAAATCAAGAATTGGTCCATCATTAATTTATAATCAGAAATATTAAGAACATGAACAAGAAATAAATCCAAAACTTAAATATCATTAAATTAAAAAATTTTATTCCAATCATTGGAAGCAATACTAATATTCCCAAATACATAATTTAGCCAACCATAACTAAATTGGTGTCAATCAATTTAGTCATGAGAGGCAAACCACAAAATCAATGAAAAGAAAAAGATATTACAATAAAAATACCCTAATGAATCCTTTAGCTCCAATTCCTTGATGTTGGTTGATCCTCTTTCTCAATTCCTTGGAGTAGCTTCAACAATGGATGGAAGAGGGTCTTCTCTTGATTTTGGGTGAAAACCCCAGCTGCCATAGTAGATAAGGTGGGGAGGAAAATGGTTGCAAAAACTTGCATTTGGGAGAGGTATAATGTTGTATTTATAGGAGGAGTGAAGTGGCACATGCATGTTAGGATTTCTGGGCAATTTTGGCACGCGGGCCGCAGCACACATGTTTTCTTGCCACGACACACCTTGATTTTTTGGGCAAACAGGGACTTCCTCGCTGCGGCTCACATATTCTCATGCCGCTGCACACATTGATTTTGGTTTCCTAGAATGAAACCCTAGAGCTCCTAGCCGTGGCGCACATATTTCTTTGCCGCTGCGTGCCTTGTTGTGCTCGCCTTGTATGTAACCCTTACATAATTGTTGATTCCCAATGTAAGGCTTACATTCTTTGACTCTTGTTACTCCATTTTTACTCTTTTTGAGCCATTTCAATCCAATATTCTTCTAAGAGTCCAAAAACCTACAAAACACATAAATACCTTCCAAAACACGTAATAATAAAACAAAACATAAAATGAATGCTTAAAAAATAAAAAAATATAGGTCAAAATAGTGTTCATTAGCAATCAAACGCAGCAATATAATGTGTTAAACCCACTTAGGCTCCAATCCTAAGTAGTAACATTCACTGGTTGCTTAAGGCAACTACTTAACAACCAAATTCACTATGTAAAATAAACAATACAACTTGATAAGGTAAAACACCTATACCTCTATCAGTTGGGACCACCCGTCCTAATTGCCTAAGCTACTCTCACTAGCGATCTTCACAACTACTTTGATCCGCACAAGATCTGGCTCACATTTAGAGCCATGTCACCACATAATATGGTACAAATACTTGCATTTAGTACACATGAAATCTACATAAGATAACACTAACCCAATAACGAGTTTTAGAAAAGATCACTTCGTATCAACAATATAGAAAAATACTTGATATATTGTTAATACATAAACTCTGTTTAGGAAAATATAATTTTTAAACTCCAACTTTGTTTTGTATTTCAATACAGAAAAACATTTGATGTATTGAAATACGAAAACTCTACTTGAAAATAATTTTCCTCCAAATATCAAAATGATATTTTTATCGACTCTGAATCAATAATACAAAACAACACTCAACATATTAATGATCCGAGATTTGTAAAATATTTGCAAGTGCTCAAGAAAATATTTTCCACAAAAATTAGAATTTATTGCACACAAAGGTTTAGCTCAAAAGATGTAATTCATGAGAGAAAGTGATTGAATATTTATAATTGATTTTTCAGCTGCATGGACCCTCACAGACACCTTGCATATCACCTCGTAGATCACTTTGGCAAACTCCTACGAGATATGAGTGAGGTCCAACGAGCCACAATCCACACTGTGTACGCTCGCCAACCCATGGCCAACCACCTCAGTGAACCACCTGTGAGGACATTGTGAGCCATTGAAAATAAGTTTTTTTAAGAAAAAACTTAGTAATTTAAAATTTTACAAATACCTACCAACAGTAAAAATCAAATGCAAGTAAAAATACACTGTAACATGCAAACTACATGCTCCTAACAATCCGGTGATGTGTTTAACATACGAACATACAAAATGTTTAATTTTACTTAAGTGTGTGTGTAGTACTGATCGTCAGCAAAGTACCCTACAAAAAAGTAGATAAAAATATTAAGTAAAATATAACATATTCTATATTCTACACATAGAAATGCCAAAAAAATTTCAAAAAACTTACAAGACTTACGGTAACTATGGGCATTGGATTGGTGGTATCTTCGTCTTATGTATTATTTTCTGTAGCACTGTAATTTGCTACTATGAGTGTACCGATTGTTGAAGGTGAAGAAACCGGATAAAAGTCCCATTGTGATAAAAAAAAAAATTCTCAAAAAATTCAAAATTTTACTTCGAGACATCTCGTTAAATAATTAAATATTTTAAATATAATAAAATGACAACTTTAACCCTTTTACTTAAAATAAAAATATATATCCCACCCCACATCCCACCCTCCTAAAAAAAACACTTCTTTAAAACACTCTCATACATCCCACCTCTTCTCCTTCACTCACATCCACCTCTATCTCCATATTTACCATCAACAATTTTAAACCCTAACCCAAAATATTAAAAATGGAAGATAGATATATGAAAAATACAAAAGAGGTGAAATTTTTTGAAGAAAATGGAGACAAAAAGCAATTAAATCAGGTATATTAAATTTTTTGTGCAAATCGTGCAGTGGTTTGGTAGATATTACCGAACATATTATATAGGTTCGGCAAGCCCTACCGAATGTACATAATATCTTCGATAACCCCTACCAAACCATTTTAAAATTGGCCATAAAAATTTTCATTAGGTTCGACACCCCCCACCAAACCTTTTGTAAATTTCTCACAATTTCCTACCGAACCTTTGTGAGAAAAAAATAATTCAATTTTTTTACAGGATTTAGCATACATGTTACGAGATGGACGAAGTATTGACTGCACCAAATTATTTGAAACAGATAGAGTGAGATATGTTATATATTTTTAATAAATACTATGTATTACGTAATTTGAATATATTAATTTTTGTTATTTTACTATAGATATTTATTTCAAAAGAAGAGTTGATCTCATGGATGAAGTCTAATGGACAAGTAATGGGATGGTGGTTGTGATGAAAAAGTTTGACATGGGTTTAGATGGTAGGAGACCTAGAATTGATTTTTCATGTGAAAGAAATGGAGTTTATCGTTCCAAAGCAAAATTGAAAGACCCCAGAGATAAAAAAGAGGATGAAAAGGAGAAACGAATTGGAACAAGAAAATGTAATTGTCCATTTTCTTTCAAAGGAAGGATGATCGACAATAGTTCTCACTTGAAGTTGACAATTAGTTACGGTACACATAATCACCGATTGACACAATATCTTGAGGGTCATCCACATGCTAGAAAACTCAATAATGAAGAGATGAATTTGCTAGTTGATATGACAAATTACAATGTTAGGCCAAAACACATTTTGTATAGGATGAAGTAAAATAATGAAAAAAAATTGTAGTACAATGAAACATATATACAATGCTCATCAAAAAGATAGGCTTAAAGAACAAGATGGAAGGTCAATTTTCCAACAATTGATGCATTTATTAGTTGTTCACAATTATATGGAGTGGCATAGGAGTAATGATGTTGATGAGGTTATTACATATCTATTTTTGACTCATCCAGTCTCCATTGATTTGTTAAGAGTTTTTGCTCATGAGATTATCATGGATTGCATCTATAAGACTAACAAGTACAAATTTCCACTTCTTGAGATTGTTGAGGCTACTTCTACAAATATGACATTCTTTATTGCGTGTGCATATCTGGAATTTGAAAAAGAGGATAATTATCGATGGGTATTGGAGAGATTGAAATCATTGATTTATACAAGCTCTATGCTCAATGTCATCTTAACAGATAGAGAGACAGCTCTTATGAATGCAGTCATAGAAGTATTCCCTACATCTACTCATCATCTTTGTAGATGGCATATTTCCAAAATTGTATTAGGAAATACAAAAAAATTATTCAAAGATAAGGAAATATGTGAAAGTTGTAACCATTTTTGGCATAATATTGTATCATCCAAGACTGTTATTGAATATAATTTGAACATAAAAATTTTTTGAATGTAAAGAAGCAATACATTATGTGAATAATGTATAGGTAATTCAAAAAGAAAATTTGTTTAATTGGCTTTTATTAATTTAGGAAATTAAAAATAGGAAAAAATTTCAAATTATTTTCAATTAAACTACCAAAATTGGGTCAAACGGGTAAATAATTTTATCCAAATTTCATGTTTTAAAGCTTCAAAATGAGCTTGAAAACACCAAACAACATTTAACCGGGGCTGGACAAGGAGTTAAAGGGCTAAACGGAAAAAATTATTTTAAGCCTTAACAAAAATTCCAATACATTTATGTAAAGGGGGGACCAAAAAAAGGAAACCAATTGCCGCGCCCCGAGAGAATTGCCATTCCCGGGGAAACTCTTTTGACCCCTGAAAAATTTAGAAGGATTGCCGGGGGCAGGGAATTTATGGCGGCGGGGAAAACTTCGGGTTTTCATATTTTCCAAAAATTTTGGTTGGCCCCGGGAAAAATGCATGGGGCGGCCCTACCTAAGGCAATTTCCCAGGAATCCCTTCATTTTTAAATACCCCTTAGAACCCCTTTAAAAGAATCAAATAAGGGAATCCAATTCAAAAAATTCCTTTCTCAATTTTGGCCCAAACAAAATTCAATTGCCTTTGAGATTCCAAACTATAAAAGGAGAAAGATACCAATTTAAGGGGTTTAAGGAAGCCAAGGACGGATTTGGAAGAATAAAGCCTTCAAGTAAGGTCAACCATCCAATAAAACTTATTTAGATTTATTTTCCTGTTTTAATAAAGAATTATTTATCTTTCTCTTTTGGGTTGTGGTTTGAAAATATTTTATTTGCATGGGAATAACAATTGAAACAATGGGGCTTAGGTTTCATTATGGATTTTTTTTTGGTTGGGCCCCAATGTTTTCTTAGGTTTTGTGATGGGTATTTTAAATTTTATTTTAATAATTTACTTTTTAATTAAAAATTTTTGATTTTTAATTTAAAATCAGGAAATTTGAACCGTAGTTAACCCTTAAAAATTGGAGAATTTATTAGAAAGGTTATTAACCTTTTCAAAACCAATTAAGTTCAATTATTATTAATTCTTAAGAATTAATTTAAATTGGAAATTTTTTCCTTGGATTTTGGATAATTAGTTAATTTTAATTTAAGAGGCTTAATTAAATTTATCAACAAAAAAACCCGAAAAAAGGATTTTAATTAAAAGGAAAAAGGGTATTTAATTATAAGGCGTTCAAACCAAATCACCATTACCTTTTCGTCAAACAAATTTAACCAACAAAAATCCATACCATTTCTCTTTTAATAAATTTTAATTTGTTAAGATTTTTTGCCTTCTTGAATTTCTTGTAATTTTTTATGGTTGTTTTCCCTTTTAAAAACCAAAAAACTCCTTTTTACAAATTTTAATTAGCCATTTAGGATTAAAGTTAAATTAAATTTTTAGTTTCAATAGAACTCTTTTAATTGTTGGTTTTATTTTCATTTGCTCCCATTTAATTAAAAGTAGGGTTTTTACCCACTGCAAATTTTAAACCATTAATTTTATCCTTTCATGAATTGAAGAACAACTTGGAAGTTAACAATTTTCACCTCAAGTTTTTGGCCCCTTTGCCAATTCGTTTTAAAATAAATTTTCCTTTTTAACTTTTTAGAGTTTCTATTTATTTAAATTTAATTATATTATTTTAATTTATTTTAAATTTGTTTATTTTTATTTGGTTATATTAAAATTTATTTCTAATTATTTAATTTAATTTTATTCCCAAAAATTCAAAAAAAAAAAAAAAAAAAAAAAAAAAAAAAAAAAAAAAAAAATCAAAAATAAAAAAATCCAAAAAATAGTGTTTTTAATCTCCAAAATTCTTGGTCTTTGGAATTTCCGTTGTTTTTGTTAGTTTTTTAAAGGAACCGCATAACAAATTTCAAAAATTTTAAAATCAAACCAAATAGGCTTGGATCAAATCCAAGGCCCAATACAAAATAAGAACAAAGTATGCCCCAAGGACCATGATATGTCATTTTGGTTTAATAAAATGGGCATTTTCAATTTTTCAACTTTTCCAGGGATTAACAAGAATCCCCTAACCAAACTTTGGTTTTAAGAAGAAAGATTCAACCCAACCTTGGAAATAATCCTTTTTTCCTTAAATTGAGTTTGGGAAATTACCTAATTCCTTCTTGGCAAAAGGAAAAACTTTCCCCACCTTTATCCCCAAAACAACATTTCCCAAAAAGGCCCAAATTTTGACCCAACCGGTATGCCCAAACAAATGGCAAAGTAAATTTTTCCTATGCCCACCTTAACAAAATACCAAATTGCGGCCAAGTTTTTAATATCCATTGGGCCATTGAAGAAGGCCTTAAATTCTTTCAAAAGGAATGGGGTTTTAATCCCAGGAAGCCAATTAGAAAACCAATGGTTTAACAATCACATAAAATACAAGAGGAAAATTAAAACAGGAAAAAAATTAAATTTAAAATTCAACAAAATTTAAAAAAAGAAATTCCCCACCCAAATTTTGAGCAAGTGAAGGAAATTTAACACAAATTTCAAAGGTTGGGGTAAAAATTTTTGAAAATATTTATTTTCCTAAACTTTTTATTTACCACTTTTGTAGAAATCAATTGGGGCCCAATTTCAAAAAATGTCCCAAGTTTGGAATATCAAATTCTACAAACTTCTGTGGAAACAAGGGGAAATTTTAACCTCCCATGCCCAAAGCCCTAAGCTTCCATTCAAATTTTTTTTCTATAACCACTTTTCCACAAAAAGTTTGGGTTTTTATAAAAAATAACCAATTGGAAACAAGTTAATGAACATTTACCAAAAAAATTGAAACACCATTCAAGATCCTTTGATATTTTTAAACCCATTCAACGTCTTCCCTTTAAGACTTAAAAAACCTTTGGGAAAAAATTCATTTCAATTTTTTTCTTTAATTTTCTTTTTAAATTTAATTTAAAATTATTAAATTAATTATTTTAAACTTTTTCCCAGTTTTTCCATTTTCTTTTAGGATTGGTTTCTTTGGTTTGGAGGTTTTGGGCTTCAATTGGCCTTAGTTTTAATTAAAAAATTGGGGTTTGGGAATGTAATTGGTGTTAACTTTGGAGGGTTAATTATATTTTATAATTTTTTGGAAAGCAAAATGAAGGAGCCATAGCATAAGGGACCAAATTTTCCATAAAAAAAACTTCTTCCTTTTTTTTTTCTTTTGGTTTCCTTCCCTTTTTTCACAAGAGGCCAAATGAAGAAAATAAGGTTGGGGTTTGGGAAAAATATTTCCCTTGGGAAGAAAATGGGCCAATTTTTAATTTTTTAATTTGTTAAATTTGAAATTGTTTTTTAGTTAAATGTCTGTTACTTGAACCAATCCAAATCCTATGAATATTTAAACATGGTTTGTAAAATGGACCGTGAACAAAATGGGATGGTTAAAGGTTTTTACCTAAGCAAGAACAACATTAAATGTTGGTTTTCATCCAAATTTGAAATTTTTGGTATTTTTTTGCTGGTTGTTTAATAGGATTTTGGAATGTTGAGCATTTGGTTTAATCCAAACAACTTTGAACTCCAAAATTTGAAAACCCAATTTTAAGGAAATAAATAAAACAAATTTGCCATTAGAAAATGATTTAGGCCTTCTTTGGACCGTTTGAACTTTTTGTTTTCCCCAAAATTTTAAACAATAAAAACCCTTGAACTCCTTCTATCATATGGACTACTAGCCCAATCTGAATCTGTGTAGCCATACAAATCCAAAGTTTTAGGCTTCATTAGCATAAGTCCATAGTCCATAGTACCTTTTAAATACCTCAAGACTCTTTTAGCTGCAATAAAATGAACATCAATAGGAGCACTTAAAAATTGACATAACTTGCTTACAGAGAAAGCAATCTCAGGTCTTGTAACAACACAATATTGTAAAGAGCCCACCAAACTCTTTTAGTGAGAAGGATCCTCAAGAACAATTCCATCCTTTTTACTCAATACTCACCCTAAACACATAGGAGGAGTAGTAGCCTTAGAATCAAGTAAACCGGCTTTATGAAGCAGACTATGAATATACTTAGCCTGCCTAAGATAAAGGCCTTAAGAAGTACAAGTGACCTCAATACTTAAGAAGAACTTCAAAGAACCCATATCTTTAAGAGCAAACTTTGCATGCAAAGCTGTGACAAAATATTGCAAAGAAGAGGAATTTGAACCAGTAAACACTATGTCATCCACATACACCAAAACAAACATAAATTCATGAAAGTTGCATTTAATAAATAGACTAGTGTCATTTTTAGTGCCCACAAAACCCCAAGACAAACACCATTGTTGAAGCTTGTGAAACCAAGCCCGTGGACCTTATTTAAGCCCATAGAGAGCTTTATGAAGCTTACACACTTTAGAGGGATGAGTAGGATCCTCAAATCTAGGAGGTTGTCTCATGAAAACTGCTTCTTCAAGATCCCCATTAAGGAAAGCATTATTGATGTCAAGCTGTCGAATTTCCCAATTAAAATAAAGAGCAATTGAAAGAACAATCCTCACCGTTGTAAGCTTAATAATAAGACTAAAAGTTTCTGTAAAATCCAAACCAGGAGTTTGTCAATACCCTTGTCCACTAAACGAGCCTTGTATTTGTCAAGTGTGCCATCAGCCTTTTCTTTAGTTCTATAAACCCATAAATTGCCAATTACTTTTGTTCCAGTAGGTGGATCAACTAAGAACCACGTTTTGTTATTAACCAAGGTATTTTACTCAATAGACATAGTAGATCTCCATTCAGGAAACTTAATGACCTCTTTAAAATATTTTGGAGCAGATAAAAGAGTGGGTGTAGAAAAAACAAGAAGACTTAGGCTTAGAATTACTTGTCTTTGACCGAGTTGGCATATGATGACCAGTGGGTAGACTAGGTAAAATAACTTCCAATTAAGTGCTAGATGTAGCTTGAGTAAGAGCAAGTGCAGACTCACGAGCTTGACAAATTGAAGTAGATGTTGACAAGTCACAAGGCTAAAGTGCTATAGGTACTGACCTTACACTAGAACTAGTCATATGAGTAATGGGTATATTAATAGGGGTAGTAGATACTAACAACTCAAGAGGACTACCATTTTCAGCAGGTAAAGTAGTCAACGGTGTAGAAATTACAGGTGAAAACTAGGCTGGAACGTGCACAACATTGGACGTTGAAGAAACACTGTCAGTAGGCAGTTGTATCGCAGGAAAAGGAAATTCAATTTATGAAAAAATAACATGTCTACTAGTATCACTTTTCTAGTTTGCATATCCAAACATACATAACCTTTTTGATGTGGTGCACACCCAAGAAAAATACACACAAAAGACCTTGCTTGGAATTTATTTTTGTTGAATGGCCTAAGGAAAGAAAATGCTATGCAGCCAAAGACACGCAAAAAATTAACATCAGGTTGCAGACCATACAACTTGGCATAAGGTGAGACATTAGACAACACCTTACTGGGTACCTGGTTAAGAGTTAAAACAGCAAACTTGAATGCAAAAGTCCAATAATCCAAGGGAACATTTGACTTGAAAAGCAAAGCTAAACTAGCATCTACTATTCTTCTATGACGACATTCAACTATTCCATTTTGTTGAGACGTGTGGGGACAGGTTAGTCTATAGACAATACTTGAATTTTCAAGAGTTCTAGCTAATGGTTTAAATTCACCAGCACCATCACTTTGAACTTGTTTAATTTGAGTATTATACTAAAGTTCCACCATATTTTTAAACTTGAGGAAGATGGAAACAGATTGATCTCTAGTGTGGAAAAAATAAATCCAACAAAAACAGGTACAATAATCCACTATCAAGAGAAAGTACTTGTAACCATTCACATTAGTATGAGGTGCAGGACCCCAAATATCAATATACAAAAGATTAAAAGGCTAAGCAGCATTCACATGTTGAGAAACAAATGGTAACCTATGAGTCTTAGCTAGCGCACAAGCAGGGCAGGTACTAGCATTATGTACAATATCAGTGACTCTTATTTTGTGAAGACTAATTAAGGATAGGTTCTGAGACATGTGCCAATTTGTCATGCCACAAAGAGCTCTTAGCTAAAAAAACCTTGACAAGTATTTCCAACATCACGTGCACTCTTGTTCCAAAGCTTATACAATCCTTGTTCAACAATTCCTTAAAGAAGCACCTCTTCGTAAAAGTTTCCTTAACAAGAAAGTAACCATCATGAATCTCAACATAAACCAAGTTGTCTTTACACAATTTACTAACTGAAATTAGTTTAGCAGATATAGAAGGAACATGCAACACATGATTCAAATGAAGCAGAGTATTATTAGTAGTACGAAGAACTAAAGTACCATTACTTGTGATGGGAATCTTACCTCCATTTCCTATCAATACCCCATTTGATCCATTGTAAGCAGATACATTAGACAAATTTCCAGCATCATTGGTGATGTGATGACTGGCACCACTATCAAGATGACTGGTACCAGCTTTGCTTTAGGAACCTATTTGACTATTGGCTAGGTCATGGGTTCGAGCAGCTGGGGAGGCGAAAGGAATTCTCTAGGCCAGAGAGGATATTCCTGTGAGTTGTAAAAATCGACGCTTGTGGATGTGTCGGTAAGACGAGCCTCGGAGTCTGTCCCCCCGTAAGACCACCATCACAGGGGCGGTCGTCACACATTAGAACCTGTGTTATTAGAGGAAGCAACAAAGGCAGAATGTCCACCAGGTGCATTATTATTAGAACCGCTACGATCTCCATTACCAGATAGCAAATTCTTCAAGGTATAACATACAGAAACAACATGACCTTGTTTTGAGCAGAATTGACACTAAACATTGCTACGATCTCCACGACCACCCTTTCCAATATGTCTACCACGACCTCTATTGGCTTGGTTAGAATTCATTCAAGAATTGTTATTATAAGCACCACTCTATGAAGAATGATGAGACTTAGACTTATCATAATTGTTACCAGCTTGAGAGTAATTAGCTTGATAAACTTCTTTATCCTCATTCTTGTCTTGTTGAATCAACAAATGTGCTAACAATTGATTTTTTGCTTCATCAAGATTCACATCACCACAATTAATTGACCAAATCAAGTATTGAATCTTGGATTCAGACCACCAAGAATCAAGATTATCAAATCTTGTTCATCAATAGGTCGCCCCATTGCTGCTAACTCATCAGCAAGAGATTTCATCTTGTCAAAATAATCTAGGATAGACAGATTATCTTTCCTAGTTGTTTGCAATTGAAACCTAATTTCCATTACTCTAGTCTTTGAAGACGAAATGTAATTTCATTCAAGACTCCTTCACATCTCAAATGCCATGGACTTACTAGAAACAACAGTAGACATGTTTCCAGAAATTGAACTATAAATCCAACTTTTGATGACACCATTAACACGAGTCCAAAGCGCATAAGCAGGATTAGGTTTACCTTCAAGAACCTTAGATGGTTCTGACTTTGTGCCATCTATGAATTCCTCAACACCATAGGCAGAAAACAAACTATACATCTGCTCTTTCCAGATTAGAAAGTTACTATGATCCAATTTCACTTCAAGGGAGACATTAGTCGGTGGTATTGTGACAGACAGTTGCCCAAACTGACGCAAGAGAAGGTCACCATCTCCAGTTGTTAACTGAGAAGAAGACTCAGAATTTGTTACGCTGGCCATGAATAAGAACCAACACTCCACAGTTATTTCCAAGAAAAAATAGCTCTGATACCATATAAGAGCTCAAGATGAAGCTCTTACAAACAAGAAGATGAAAGTTCTTAAAGAAATTTTATTGATATTTCCTCTGTGTTGAACTACAAGAGTGGTGCCGTATATATATATATACGTATATATTAGTAAAGCTAAAGCTTACTATTTAGTTACAACAAAATCTGTTACATATGAACCAGTACTAAATAGCCACATGTCAATAGTCTTTTTCTCAAATTTCCAAAATGCAATTCGGATCCCTCATTTTCAGGCATTTATTTAAGACAAATGCCCTTCATTTTCATCCTCAATCGAGAGCGGGACCACTTCTCAAAATTTAGTTTGAAGATTTAATGCTGGGAAAAATTAACTTGGACGACGGATCTAGAGTTCCGATTCTTACTGCCATTTTTTCAAGCTTTCATTAAGGAAATAGGAATTTTAAGTTCCAATTGAATCATCAAATCCCTTCAAGCATTGAAGCGGAATAGGGAGTTGTTTCCAATTTGTTAATTCATGGATTTTGTACGAGGTTTGTTCTACAATTTCAATTTTTTTTAGATCGACCCCCATCCTCTGATGTTTCTTTTTTCCTTTTCGTTTTTTTGGTGAAGACACAGTTTTCCTTTTATGCTTTATTTTTGTAACACTATAATGATATTCAGGTAGTTCACTCGTCCAGTCCTACTTAGATTGAAAAGGTGGGATAGGGTTTCACTGTCTCTTTTCTACTTATATTGGAATAAAAAGAAAAAAAAAAAACATAATGAGAATAACAATTAAAACACTAGTTAATTAGGAAGGTAGGGTGAGATTTTTGTTATTATTTTTTTTAAATGAAAAATGTAAATTCAATTTTACCCTTAAAAAAAATACCAATTTTAAAAATTTAAACTTTAGACTAACTTAACTCAAAATTGAAATTATAGAACTAAATGAACCTACTCTAATAGTTACTGACTAATATGTCTATTAAGTAAAATTACAGAACTAAATATACCCAAAATCGATATTTAAATCCTTCCTCTTATTTTCTCTATAATATTTACCATGGGAATTAGTTGTATATGGTGTGATTTCATTTTTAACCATGTTTTTTTGCACGAAAAAATATAAAAATTCGTAAGAAATATATATTATTTTACGTTGTAAGAAAATAATGTATTTTTTTTTTGTGCGTGTTAAACTTCATGTTTGAAATGAAATCATTGTGTAATGAAAGGTCATAATCCTGATGCCAATTTCTAATAGGTAATTCGTGTTGGCAACGAAGAACACCATAGAGATGATATATTAGTCATCACAGAATTTCCTCTATGCCAACTAAAATTATAAGCTGGAGATTATAGTTTCTCAATAGAATACTCGTAACGTTTTAATTTAGGTAATTTTTTTAAATTTATATTTCTTGTCGTTATTACCTGTGGTTTTTATTTTGTCGTTCATGATTTTGTGTTCAATCAAATTGCATAGCTTTTGAAAGGGAAGCTTTCTCCCTACAAAGAGGGAGCTGACCAAATTCTATTGAAATTGCCCTACTTTGAGAGGTGAGTTTAACAATTGAGTTACTGAGTTGCTGACCAAAGAGTTTGACCCTGCTACTGGAGCCTATTTTCAATTATTTTTCTGGTTCCTATACCCAATAATATTTCTTTGAAGCCTCCTTAACACATTATATCTATTAAGGTTGTAACTTGTGAGAAGAACTAAGAACCCATAATCAATCACCATACACCAAGCCATCTTTCTTCAAACCATATAGCTACAAAGTTCTTCCCTTCAGACATTAACCTTAATATTGTCTTACTCATTACCACTAACCCCATGGGTTTAAACTCTCTGTTGTGTTTAACTTTGTTGATTTAAATTCAGATACTAGAGGGTTGGTTGTAGGGAAATCTTTTCCAATTGGATCTCCAAATGGACAAACATAATTCCTCGATCCCTCAGAAGCATTTGCAATGGTCGTTTGATCATTTTTTCTGAGTAATTTATGTTTATATCTCCCTTTTAGTGTTCAATTAAATGTCCCTGTGGGCAAAGTAAAGTATAATTTTTGTGACCCCTCACCACCTGGACAATTCACAAGTTTATAACTTTTTTCTCTGTTCTTTTGTTTGCTAGGAATCTATTTGAACCTTGAAATGGGTTTGCTACGTTTTGTTGTGTTTTTCTTTTCAAATATGTGAAACAATGTCATTTATTTTTTTTCATGTTGCTTTTATATATGTTACCTACCATGTCTCAATCCACATTTGGTTTCTGTTGGTGTGCCTTACTTTTAAAAGGGTTGTAATTTTGCAACTGGAGGATCAATATATTTTTGCCTTTCCATTTTCTTTATAGAAAATATTACCATATATATATATATATATATATATTCTTAACAATCTACTTCAGTGAGTATTTTTGTGGCTTTTGTTATCTATTTTATGCTACATGATTCTTTGGCTTACAATGTTAAGCACTACTTCAATAAGTATTTCAGTAGCTTTTATTATCTATTTTATGCTGTGTGAGTTTTTGGGTTGTAATGATTTCTTTATTTTTGGAGTGATTTGCTTGCGTAGAAGTCTTTACAAGCTTCAAAGGTCCAAAATCAAGGATTAGATCCTTAAACAAGGTAATTGAAGCTTTATCGTAGCCTGACTGATCAATCATCAAGTGTAATCCAACATTAGACAAATTTTATGGGAAATAAAGATTGAAAAAGAAATTGGTATGCTTTGAATGAAGAGAAAAAGGAAGAAATATGCAAGAGAAGGAGAGAAGCATACAATCAGAAGAAAGCTATTGAAAAGAAAGCTTTTAATTTACGGAAAGAGAAAGCTATTGAAAAGAAAGCTTTTAATTTACGGAAAGAGTGAGGTGAGTTGAAAATTCATTGAAGCTTTCGGAAAATTTAATGTCAAAGTGGTTTGCTGTAAGTAAACTAATGTACTGTCATGACTTGTTAATTTTTACCAAATGCTTTTATATTTTGCCCTATGAAGTAAGCTCAAGCCAATAATGACCCTTACTATTATCATGAACTTTACAGGAGAAGGAGAAAAAAAAAAAAAAAAGATAAGGAAACAATTTAATAAGGACTTGACTGTGGAACAAATTAAAGAGAAAGAAAGCGAGAATATCAAAGAAATTTATATGCAGAAAAAAAGAAAAGGAAGCTACCTATTGAAGTGGAAAATAAGATGAACAATGATGATATACGTTTTCAATGTAGAAGAGACATAGATATTACTGAAACTCCGCAGCGTCCCATGGGTATTGATGAATGGCATAAGCTATTTTTTTTGTCAAAATGATGTAAAATCATTTTTAAATCTCATTAAAGTATACAAACCTATATGATTTATGATATGTTTTATTTCATTTAAAATTCTAGGTAATGAAAGCCACCTAGAGCCGGGCAAGGGTAAAGAACATACAACTTTTTTCATTATCGCTGGAGCTGGTAAGGTCTTTTCCTATTAGGTTAGGACTTCTGTTTTATAGGTTTTATATGTTGCTTGTGAGGAAAGGTGATTGAAGAATGTCATAAATAGGATTAACATCAAATCAGTTCAAAGTTTATCCACCAACTTTTTCAACAATGGGGAATATCGAAGGTAATAACATTTCCCTTTGTTTTTTTCTTTGAAAACAATAACTTATGATTAAATATATGATTTGTCTATGCAGATCACCAACCAAAAATAAACAACAAAAATTGTATTTTACATGATATACCCAATGAGGAGAGTTACTTCAAGAAATAGAGGTCGGATGGATAAACCGGTGATTTTGGAGAAAATAATGCACACTCAGTATTGTTCCAACAAGTATTTCAGGTTATAGTCTTAGCAAATTCCATGTAACCTAATATTTTTTTGCATTATTACTGTAAAGGTTTGATTGCAATATTTTTTGATAAATTTAGTTAACCCTATTCTTTGCTTTGTACTACTTCATGAGCTTTAGAGAAAGATGTTATCTTTTTGATCAACTTTGATATCTATACATCTCTTTATGTCTTTAACAAGAAAATTAAAATGACAAGTAGTTGTATACATATGACAATAATCATCAAGATTCTTCTGAAAAATTGATGACTTTTAAATTGATGAATTTGAAGAAACTCACACGCTTTTGTATTGTTGATTATAAATGGTAATTACTATTTATTTCTTTGCAATCTGGTAACGATTGATTGTCACCTACCAATGTTTTTTTTTTTTGTATTGAAATTATACAAATCTCTAATGTTTTCTTTATGTTTCTTATTTAGGCAAGTTCTTATTTTTCCTAAAGGAAACAAGGTGGAGCACTTGTGATGTGGATTGGGATCGAAGTAGGAGAGAGAAATATATAAAAAAGTGGACAATTTAGACGAAATTAGAGTTAAGGATTAGATGAATATAAATTTGAGAAGAAATAGGTGGAGGATAAATAATACTAAATTTTTATTCCAAGTTTGATCTAAATGTATATGGATGGGTCCTATTTATGGATTAAAAAATACCGCGTATTAGGAGTACTGGTACCTACTGGTACTCATATTCTTGTACTGGTACTCTAAGGTTATGTTTGGTGTACTAAATTGGATAGGTTAAGTATAATCGGATAAAACTGAACTGTATTAAATTATATTATAATTAATTTGTACAGTATTTAGTGAAAAACTGTATAATATAGACAGATTAAATGGTTTATATATATTTTAATAAAATAATTAGGTTAAAATAGCTTTTTATTATAAAATTTATTTAAATTAATATTTAATTCATTTTTATATTTTATTACATTTTTAAAATAAAAACATACTTTTTTTAATTTGGGATTCAAAAAAAGTTAAGACATATAATTTTATAATTGAAAATTCATGGTCCAGTACGGTTTAGACTTACATTACATAGTCGTACAAAATTTCTATATAATCATATTATTTTTGTACTATATGATATGATCTTATTTCACAATCAAACGTATGACTGTATATAAATTATACAGTCAGAATATTTATTATGGTGTAACAAATATGCCATAAATGTACCTACATTTAGAAATTAGTAATCTTTTAGTTCAATTTTCTATTTAAATTGAGGATTTGAGAACACGTTACACCTTATGGATATAGAAGGGTATTATTGGAATTAAAGTTTTATATAAATTAATTTGAAACTAAAAAAAGATTTAATAGATCTCATTCAATTGTAGCCACTAAAATGAATAAAATGGTGGCAAGGTAGTTTGCACTCAAGAAAATCTTGATTGTGTTACTGAGTCTTCAACGATCAAGATAAATGCATTTGTTTCTTACACTCCTTGTGCAAATGCTTTCTCAATAAGAAAGTGAAGAAGTTTGTGTAATATGTAATGTATTGGAAAAACAAAAAATTAAATAATAAAATGAATTAAAATTACAGAATAAATGAAAAACTGTAAATTACAATAAAGAAAATGAAAAAGGAAGATCGAGGCCTGAAACGGTTTCTTTAAGATAAATTTTTTCCCTCACCACGTGTGTTTGAGATTAAGGAAAAAATACCTCCTAGCATATAACCATCTAAAAAAAAGTTTAAGTACATCAAACTTAAACTGTTTGTACCAACTGAATTTCTATCCGCTCTCTATCGCACAAAGCTTAGCTCTAGAATAAATTTACTGGAAGTTGGGAAGTGTTTGCTGCAGGAAAATTGAAAAGAGAAAAGTTGATGTTTGTTTGCTCTGTATTTTTCCTCAACTGCAGAGTCAATATATAGGCATTCAAATGTGGCTGTTGGAAATGGTTTTTGAACTGCCGCAACAAATACAACTGTTACAGTTGCTAAAAACTACTGTAACAAATGCAGCTGTTACAAAAAACTACTCCAATAAATGCAACTGTTACAAAATTGCTGCTTTAATTTGTTGTAATTGTTGAGCTGCTGAAACTGCAGCAATAAATTTCCTCAACAGTTACAATCTAATTCTGAGAGAAAAAATAAAATTACGTGTAGCAAAACCCAAACCGCGCAAGCCCATCAAAATTAGATGACATTCATGTCCACAGGACGTGAGGGCCAGCAATTGAAGTTCCAAATTTTTGGGCCTAAAATCCTAGGATTTGCACCCCCCCTAAGCGCGCACGTAGAGAGAGCCTTTATGCTGCACAAGCATATGTCTCATAGGAAAGCAAATGCTATATAAAGCATTTCATGTGTTAGTGTTTTTCCCATGTGAGACAAACCAAAAACCACAACATTTTTCCTTCTCAATGAGTGAACTTTGAGACACAATTTCTTATTCATCTCAATCTTATTTTGAGTGTATAAATATATGATTTTGAAGCCCTCGCGGAGGAGAATCTAAATCAATCATGACCCTATACTTATACCAAGTGAGTCCCACTCAAAATGATACATCAAAATGGTATTTAACCATGAGTCTAAATACCCATTTTTTCCCATTTTCCAACAATCCCTCACATGAATGAAAATGGACGGAGTTTTTCAAAAGAAAACTGACTCAAATCAATTTGACACATGGTGATAGAGTTCAACGGTTTGAGACCTGCATAGGATAGGTAGGTGTAACCCTTTGAACCTTCCCTTGTAAGAATATGTTTACTTTACTGGCTGACAGTAGACACAATGTCCTTGAACTGTTCTACCGTTTATGTAAACGATGACATACTTTATACAAGAATCATTCCTAATACAATTCAATTCTCACTATTATGTTCGTTTTGACCATGAACATACACCTGGTTCTGTGAGAGTTTCTCAAGAATTGAGCCCAACAATTCCCTTTCGAGTTGGCCCCACTTCTCTCTCACATAGGTGATCTCTTATCTATAAGAGTCATTTGCAAAGAGTAACTCGTTGTACTCTGCTCGGTATTCTCTTCATAAGAATCATTAAAAGCATTAGCTTAACCTATACATATGGGTATCACTGCTTTCATCATAGGAATGGACTTGAGAATAAAACCCCCATAGTGATCACACTAACTTCTTATAATTAGGTTGTCCCTTTGAACCTAGATCTTGGGATCTCTAGTCAACTAGGTTGGGTTTCCTTTGCATAGTCTTATTCATTCATGGGCTTTTAGTCCCATTCTCTTCGATGATGTCTCAACTAACTCTCTATTTAACCCTTTAGTTAACGGATCCATTATGTTATCCTTTGACTTCACATAGTCAACAGAAATAACCCCAGTTGAGAGTAGTTGTCTAATGGTATTATGTCTGCGACGTATATGTCGAGACTTACCATTATACATGTTGCTCTGTGCCTACCAATTGCAGATTGACTGTCATAATGTATGCAAATTGTAGGCACAAGCTTAGGCCACTTTGGAATATCTTCTAAGAAATTGCGTAGCCATTTGGCCTCTTCAAGTACATAAGTCCAAAGCGATGAATTCAGATTCCATCGTGGATCTAGCTATGCAAGTCTGTTTAGATGACTTCCATGAAATAGCTGCACCACCCAGTGTGAACACATATCCACTTGTAGCCTTAGAGTCTTTCATATCAGATATTTAGTTTGCATCACTGTATCCTTCTAATACAGCTAGATATCTTGTGTAGTACAGCCCATAGCTACGTGTGTATTTTAAGTATCTAAGTAATCTAGTAATACCTTTCCAGTGGTCAGATCTTAGATTGCTGGTATATCTACTTAGTTTACTTTTAGCGTAAGCTGTGTTCGGTCTTGTATAACTCATCAAGTACATAAGACTTTCTATCACTCTAGAATATTCAAGTTGAGATATACTCTTACCTCTATTATTGGATAGGTGCAGATTAACATCTACCGGTGTTCTAACAATACCAGAATCATCTTTGTTGAACCTCTCAAGGATTTTGTCAACATAATGACTTTGACTAAGAATGAGACCACTTTATATCCTTGATATCTTAATTCCTAGAATTACATCAGCAGGTCCCATGTCTTTCATGTCAAACCTTGAGTTTAACATATTTTTGGTAAATTTGATCATTTGATCATTACTACCCACAATTAACATGTCATCAACGTACAGACACAAGATGACATAGTCATCACTGATCTAGAATCTCGAGAGATTCAAGGTGGTCAGATAGAACACATCTTTTGATGCCACCTCTTGAAACCTACTGAACTTCTCAGGTTTCTTATTACGATTCACAAATAAACCATAACCGACTATGTCAAAATCACATAGTTTGTTGACATATACCTCAAATTTGATACTATAAAGACAATTCCTTGTCTCATAGTTAGATCTTTATTCTAAACTGTTCTTGTTACCAAATTCAATGTCATCCCATAAACAAATCGTAAATTTGTTAGATGCAATAGTTTCATAAAAGAAACAAAATTAATTTTAGAATTTGAAAATAATTCCAAACTTCTAGAATTAATTATACAATATTTCAAAATTTTTGAAACCAAGTTCTAATTCGTATTCAACATATACGAAATTCTAGTAATCCATAGATTACAAAATTAAGCAATTTGAAATTTGTGAATTTACAATTCTTTATTTCGCAATTACAAAATTTACATTTATGTGAAAACAAAGTTCACCACTTTGTGAATATTAAATTCACTATTTTGCTATTTCGAAAAATTAATTCTTTCAAAAAAATTACAAAATTCTCTTATTTTGTAAACTACAAAACTAACAAATAAAATTTGTTATTTTGCACATACAAAATACACAACTCTAGCGAATATACAGATTCACTAATTCTACAAATACAAAATTTACTTATTTTGAAACTCGAAATCAAGCAATTTTATCAGATGCAAAATTTCATATATTTCACAAATACGAATTTACTTATTCCGTGAAACGAAATCAAGTAATACGTCAATTGTGAAATACTACAATTCATCAATTGCGAATTCATACAATTCGTCAATTGTGAATTCTTCCAGAAAATGAATTTATGAAACTTTTGACATCTCAATGCCAAAATTGGTTTAGTTGGCATCCATACTTTTAATCTGCAAATGGTTTGTACATAATTTAAATGACAGTAGCCACATACTATAATTTCATAAATCAAGTTATAGTTTTTAATACTACAACATGAACTATATAGATTAATTAAAACACTTTCAATTGTTCTTACAACTGAAATTATTACTCTAGCACAACAAAAGAAATTGCTAAAATGCAAACATGTCATAATCTAATGCCTCATTGACTTAACAATATGTTAATAACAACAAATATTAATCAATATAAATTTCAATTAAAATGCTATTGTCTATCTAATCAAAAGCAAAATAACTATGATTTGAAGAGCAAATTTCCATTATCTTGATACTAAAATTTAGTTCATGAATTTAATTTGCACAAGAATTACATCACGTTTACAAATGACCGAATATTGAAACACATAATCTTCATTTGATCATTGCACTTTAACATAAACTCATAAAAAGGTAGTCAAAGTACTTACAAACCTTTACATGTAAACATGAATTAATCTAAATAGCTTTATCATCAGTGCAAATAAAGAAATTGTAGTATGAATTCAAATAAGCCATATATATAACATCAATATTATGTTAGGTAATTAGAAATTTTCTACTATGCCACATGTGATTAATAAAATATGTGTTTACATCATATTGTAGCATATAATTCATTGCAGTCAGAGAGATTATTAGTCATATTGATAACTTAACATTTAAAACAATCCGATTGTAGAGGATGATAATTAATTATATATAATTAGAACATATATGCTTGTAAGTTGACATAAGCAAAGTAAAAGTAATAAGTGATAAACTCATTACAAATCAGAGAAGATTAATTTATTAACAAATACATACTAGTGTAGAGTTAATAAAAATTATTTCCTTTGAAGGCCTCCTTTGACCATGCTCCACAATATTGGCCTTTAGCCCAGCAAGGGTGTACCCTCTCTTTGTAAAATTCATATTCTCTTCTTTAACTTTGAATCTGATTATAAAATCCTTCAAGTTCTCCTCCTTTCGCTTGTGCTTAAGGTAGGACTTGAATTCCTTCCATGAAGGAGGTAACTTTTCAATAATAGCAGCTACCTGGAAGGCCTCACTGAGAATCATCCCTTCATCATGAATCTCAGTTAGTATGTCTTGGATTTCTGTTACTTGACTGGTCACTGACTTGGAATTGACCATCTGATATTCTAGAAAGCGATCCAACACAAATTTCTTAGCATCGATATTTTCACTTTGATATTTCTGGTCCAAAGAGTCCCACAAGTCCTTAGCTATTTTCTTCTTACAGTACTACTCATTGTACAGAAAATCACTAAGGTTATTCAGAACATAATTCTGACACAGGTAGTCAGAATGCATCCAGCTTCAATAGCACTAGTAGACTGCACATCCTGTTCACCCTCAGGTTGCTTGGGAGATTCTTCAGTCAAGAACCTTGCTAGATTCAAGGTGGTATGATAGAATAACATCTTACTCCTCCACCTCTTGAAGTTCAATCCATTAAACTTCTCCTGTTTTTCTGCCATAGCATGGTTCAAAGGAACCAAAACCGGTAACATAGAGGTAACCCCGTGAGCCACAGTAGGTCTCACCACTTGGTTCACATTTGAACCACCCATAGAAGGGTTAGCAGCATTCACAATGAAAATCTCAAGAGTGGTCATCTCAAAAGTTATTTTTGATATTCTGAAAATAGTTTCAATAATCAAAGTGTTAAAACACCAAATATAATTTATATTGTTTATCAAAATAATATCAACAATTGATACAAGTAAATAACTTATAAGAATTAAAGAATTATTATTATTTATTTTAAAACCAGTTACCGTTGTGGTTTTTTTTTTTTTTAAATAAAAAAATTTAAGAAATAATAATAATAATAATTAAAGGAAAATAGTTTAAAGCAAAACCAAATTGTGCTACTGTAAACAATAGCAATAAGAAATAACAAATATTTATTATCAAGGTTAATTATGTTAAAAAGTAGTAACCGTGTTTTTTTTTTTAAATATTGCTTAAAATATTAATTTATTTAGTATTGCTTAATAAATAGAAGTAAAAAAAAATAATACAGTAACAGTATTATAGAACGAGATACAAGAGCATATAAACAAAGTAAGATATGATAAATAAAACATATAAAGGAATATATGTAAACGGGTAACATTAAAATAAAGCAAAAGGAATAAAACATATAAAAGTAAAGAGCAATGAAACAGACAGGGAAATAAAGTTGCTGAAATTACTTATATTCTAACAAAGTTGAAATTGGAGTTTTAATAAAATGAATATGCAAAGGAAATATATATTTAAGTTTGATCAGATTGTAAGAATGAATCTGCAGAATTAGATTGTAAGATTAATATTACAATAGCATTGAAGTAAGAAAACCAAAAGGTTATCAGTGAAGTAATATAAGTAAAGTGCTAATTTAAGCTATATATAACAATAGATTAATATTATTGACTGAGGAAGCAGTGAAGTAATAAAACCAAAAAGTTAGCAATAGATTAATACTGTTGACTGAGGAAGCAGTGAAGTAAGAAAACCAAAAAACAGTGAAGTAATACAATAGATTAATATAGAAAATTGGTAATTTAAAAGGTTCTCAATTTTTCAGTAAATTAGCAGATAAACAAAATTAATGTTGGAAAAATTTAAGTTAAAGTTGATTCAAAAACTCTCTTTTATTTTTGAAAAACTATTTTTAGAAAATTCAAAACAAAAATTGTGTGTTTTTTGTTTAAGTTAAGGTTAATGCCATACCTTTCTAAGGTATGGATGTTTATTTTTTAGGTTTTTTACAGAATTTGACTTGATTTTTTCTACATAAAGTTATAAACGATTTTCTGGAGTATGTTTGAAATTTTCGGACTACAATTTTCTTGTAAAAATCTTATCTGTGTTTTAATTTTTTTGGGATTTTTCTTGAACAATTTGTGAGTGGATAATAATTTATTTTCAAGCAGAGAATGTCTAGTTAATGTGGGTTTTTACAAAATTGAATTTGGAAATTTCTACAAAAAGTTATACATGTTTTACCATTATATGTTCTGTTGGAAATTTAACTTGAAAACTATTTTTAAATTACTCGATATTTCTACGTTTTGAGCAGGTTTTTCTAGTGTTGATTGTGTGTGATATCTTGTTTCAAAGATTGGAGTGTCTAGTTTAAGAAACTCTTTACGGAATTTAAATTGGTTAAGTTTACTAAAAGTTATACTCAATTTCTCAATTTTCTAAGATAGGTTGGATAAAGTTATGTTCGTGGTATCAAACTAAGTTTTGAAAGTTAAGAATTGTTTTATCATAATGTTTCATTTCCAAAATGAACCATATTTAATTTTTTTTGTTTTCATGTAACTTTTAATTATTTTTTTGGATCTCATTTACTTAATCACCGATTTGATTATAGGGTAGAGTTTGGTTCGAATGTGACTTTTTTGAAAATATGTGTAAGTTTAAGAGATTAACATAGATTATCAATTAGATAAAGACTGAGCTTGATATCAATGACGTTTTAAATTATCCTTTTACAATCTTGATTTTGTTTCTCAAACTATTGAAAGGATTGCAGCTTAATTAAATGTTTTGTTTTGAAGGTCAAAGACCTTTCTACTAGTTTGACGGTAAGCATGTGTGAACAAATTTCTCTTCAGGTAGGGGTTATTACTCCACTTTTTCTGCATACATTATTTTTAAGAAAATGTCATGCATTATATATGTAAGAGATGAAAATCGATGCCATGATTGTACATGAATGATTTTACAATTATAGTACCCGTGGAAAATATTTTATATGCATACTTGATATTTTGATATGTTATGGGTATTAAAATATTTTACATGGCATCTAAGTTTTATGCATGCATCATGAAATTATTTTGTGTGGAGTATTACCTATATAGACGTCTTGCGGAGATATGGTACCCAAGGGCTACTAGATGCAGCAGACTATTTTTGATGGACTAAAGGTATGCATTATATTTTACATGTATCTCGGAGATTTTCCATACATAGGTCTTGGTATTAGATCGCACATGGGCCTTAGAGTTAGACCCCCCATTGTGTTTTGGAGTTGTCCGTCTTGGGTCTTGGTATGTATTCTATTTATAGGTCTCGGAGTTGGACCGCCCACATGTACTTGGAGTTGACCAATACATGTGCCATATGTATTTCGGAGTAAGACCATAGAAGGGCTCGGAGGTGGACCCACGTGCGTCTCGAAGGTTGATTGCGCACGCACCCATGTATTTCAGAGTTGACCAATACATATGGATTTAGCATAGCATACATGTGTAATTTTTATTGGACATTGCATATTTTATTATGATTGTATGAACATGAATGGGATATTTGGAATGTACACTCCACTCGGTTTCAGAAGTGAGAAAGTAATGGTTATACATGGAATATTTGTAATGTAGCATGCATCATTGATTATTTAAGAACTATGCATGGAGTATACTTCTACAGAGCTAGTTGTAGCTCACCCCACTTTCCTATAAATTTTTAGATTAGGTTTGTATTGAGCGATCGTGGTTCAGCTGTGAAGGAAGACAACTAATTCAAGGTTTATGTTTAGTTTAATTTTGTCATTTGCATCCTGTACCCTGGGAGATATTGCTGAGACTAAAGTATAATATGTATAATTTGTGTATGTTTAAGTTTATTTGTTATATAATGTTGAAGTTTTTCTAGTTAAAATATTTTTTTGAATTATTTAATGTTATTTTAAAAAGGAATATCCAGAATTTTTTTTTAAGGAAAATTAAATTTTATATTTATCTTCTATTATTTATTTATATATTTTTATTTATACTTATATCTCACGTACCCGTTATTTGGGAGTGATAAATGTACTCTCAAATTTAGTGTTTAAAATATGCTACTAATACTCAATGAAATTACTTGAATGTGAATGAGATTCTCTATGGTGCTATCAAAGCTTTAGAAAAGAAAACTCGATATCCTTATTCGAACTTCATTTAAAACAATATACAAGTAAAAACATATTTTTCTTATGCTAATGGTGCTAACTATATACTGGCTTGTTCAAGTGCCAAAAGGAAAACTCGTTATCATAGCTTGGATTGATGCATAGGTATATGAAATGCATTGATATGAAATATGCATTCTTAATCTGGATATGACAAAATCTGGTAGCAAAGCATGACATGAAACTTTATGTGCTAATATGTGCTACTGAAAATCCATTTTAACTAACTGGTAATCTCATATCCATTCAAGAAACTTTACTAAATATTTAAATGAATTGTCTATTGAAATTAAATAGACAAGTAAGAATGAAAAATTAGGTGATCTACTTTTAAAAAAGCTGAATATTCACTCATTATATTGTATCCCCATTATTACTCTAGGTGCACTGAAATGTTTGCAGAATCAACATGTCCTATATGATCATAATTATGTCATAAACAAGAATAATATCATAGCTCTAAAGGCTCTAAAACATGGACTGATAATATATAAATTCTAGTTTTCATATTCTCAAGCTCCTAGTCCCATTAAAAGATCATACTATTAATTGAGTTCAACTTACTAGTAAAATAATTTCAAAACTATATAAAAATCTCATTGAAATACAAGGTTAGAACACAACCACTTGGCCATGAACTTGGGTGAAAAATATTTCTAAATCACCGAGAAGTGTTTAATCATTTAAACACATATGACTTTAAGTGAAAATGTCCAAATTAAAATATCTAGAAAAAAAAAAAAAACTAAAAATCTCGATCTTTGTAGAAAGGTAACATGTGCTTATTTTATATCACCAAAACTGTTTTGAAAACTGATATTTTAGTTAGTGTCATCACATTATAAATAGTTTTAAACAGTTCTAACCTATCACCACTTGATATAACTTTTCATAGAAACGTCAAAATATAATTATGTAAAAAGATATAAAAATTAGACATTCTAAGCTTTAAAATACGATTAAAAAAATGAATTACCATTTGTAAAACCCTTCCATAAACATAATACATTTTAGTTCAAATAGGATTTCTAGCACAATTTCCCCTGGTCATTTTGAATGTTTCTCAGTTTCCATTTAAATTTTCTGCAAAAACAGTTACCTACCTATGCTTTAACTTAGAATTTCTATCTTCTTCCATATCATTTTTTTCTTTTTTCTTCTTTGGTTTTTGCCTATTTCGTGCCTTTATTCTTAGAAAAAGTTACACCAAAAAGCTTAAGATTAGAATAACACAAGAAGAGGACATGTCGCCTTCTATTCCTCACCTTTTTTTTCTTAGTCAACAAGCTCTTAAGAATAGGAGGGACACCTCATGCTAAAAATAATTAATTAATTAAATACTATTGAGGGTGCAATCGTAATAAGATTATAAATATGCACATGAAAAAACCTTTGTTTTTATACAAGGAATGAAGTTTTGCCTGCTAATATGATAGCCCTTTATCTTAGCATTAGTTTCCACAATTGCATTCTTTAACCCTAATAATTAAAGCATATTCAAGGCCCTAAAAAAACCCAGTATAGCATGCTTTTCTCAAACACACAGTAGTGTTTGAAACTGATGCCAAGAAAGAACCTCACCATTGTTTCATTTAGCCATTGACGATCCAATATATCGTGGTGATAACTTTTCCTTGATTCCGAAATGAAGGACTCCTTTTTGAGGTTATACTTTGAGAACATAATCATTCACGTCATTATCCCAAAGTCGATGCTCAATGTTCGTAACTTTTATACTGCACAATAGCAATCTAACAAGACATCCACCTAGATCTTCATAAGATATTTAAAGGGTTATATGCTGTCATGACCCCCTATTTATTAAAAATCTGATACGACCCCCTCCACTTGATTTTTTTACATATTATGACAAAAATGCCCTTAATAACCCCTCAGTTGGACGACTGTCCAACTCACCTCAACAGAGTTGGACATATGTCCAACTGAAAACCAGAGGAGTATATTTTAGAGGACACATATGTCCACTCGCCGGAGCTCAGTTGGACGACTGTCCAACTGATGAAATTTTGACCGGCCGGCGACCCCACTCGCCGGAGCCGAGTTGGACACATGTCCAACTAGACTACCCAGAATAACCCCTCAGTTGGACGTATGTCCAACTCACCTCAACAGAGTTGGACATGTGTCCAACTGAAAACCAGAGAAGTATATTTTAGAGGACACATATGTCCACTCGCCGGAGCTCAGTTGGACAGTCGTCCAACTGATCAAATTTTGACCGGCCGGCGACCCCACTTGCCAGAGCCGAGTTGGACACATGTCCAACTAGACTGCCCAGAATAACCCCTCAGTTGGACGTATGTCCAACTCACCTCAACAGAGTTAACGTCCAACTCACCTCAACAGAGTTGGACATGTGTCCAACTGAAAACCAGAGGAGTATATTTTAGAGGACATATATGTCCACTCGCCGGAGCTCAGTTGGAATTTTCTTTTTCTCAGATCCTTAATTTACCACACCCCGACAAAGCCTATAAAAATTACAAATTTTTGAAATTATCCAACAAGGAAAAAAAAATGTAAAGGATATAGCTTTATAATTACAATTTCCATCTCAAATATCATCATAGTCCTCGTTGTCATCTTTTGCCGATGATAATGACGGCGGAGAAGATGAAAAAGCCGTCGAATATGTACAGAATTGAGAGCTACCGACAACCATTGTACCCAAAACATAATGCTAGTTGTGGAGGTGGAGTTGGAAATGGAAGCATAGTGGAGAAGAACTTCGGCTATGGAGGTAGAGAAGAGACTAGTACCTGTGGGATGGTTTTCGTTGGAGGTTGTGGGAACCGTAGAGTTGATGAGTGTAAGAGTGAATGCCAAAGTGAAGAAGGCGATGAAGAAAATGAGCCATAGACGGTGTGAAACACCTCCAGTTTGTTTCTGGATTGAGGGGTGGAGTAGTATGAGCTTTGTGTTGTTGTTGCTGTTCTTCATTTCTCCTCTTCAGTCTTCATCAAAGAGTGGGAGACGAGTCGGCGGTAGTAATAATAATTTAGGGTAATAGAAAGTAATGAATGGCTAGGATTGTGGGAGATCAGAATGAAAGGAGACAGAGAAATCACGGAGGAAATTGAGTAAAGGGGTATATTTGGAAGTTTAGTAATAGGGGGTTAGTCCAGAATAAGATTAATAAAAGGGGTCTAATGTAGCCTATTTCCCATATTTAAATCACTATTTGCATACTAACTATTTTTATATGCAAACTTCCATAAATGAAAAATGTTCTCTCTAATTTTCTTTGAAATCCACATAACAAGCTTGTAAAACTTCCTTCCACATTTCGATAATCTTTCTAGTTGTTCATACATTTTAGAACGATACACTATAATAAATGACGATTTCGTGCTATAAAACTCCTTGTACTTACTTCCATAATCGCTAAGTAAAATTTGTATCTCATTCCAACATAGTTGACTTTGATACTTCATGAACTTTGATATTTCATGAAGTCGAATGATTTTTGGGTACATCACTTTCTTAAAATATTCACCAAGTAACACACCCTTACCGTTAGACAGTGAGTAGATTTGATGAAACGATCAATGATATCCTATAAATGAATCCTTGAACAGTTCGTAGCCATTCTTGTTTAAGAACTTAATGTTATGACATCCTATGTCAATTCTGATAGTTATTTGATATTCGACCTTGACGTGCTGTTAAATCATTTACCATGCCACAATTTGAACATATGTTCTTCATTCCTTTCCACCCATAAGTAAAGCTTAAGTCACAATTTTTCTTCACACCTACTTTTCAAATAATTTCTTATTGATATCTTATATTGTTAGGGTGCACGACGAACTTCTATTCGTTACGCCTCAACATTTCTAGCTTCAAATTTTCATTGTGTTGTATTATGATCCTCTTGTGATGTCTAAAAGCACCATCGTTACAAGTCTATTAATATAATCTCCATGACCCAATCTTGATTAATCTTTAGAAATTTTGAAGTCATGTACTTGAATAGTCGTCACACTTTCTAGTAGTGTAAATTTTATCATTCTTCTTCACACAAATATAGTTCATTTACTTCAATTAATTGAATGCTTCATCATGTATTCTAAATTTTATCATTCTTTATCTAGGTACAAGTCATGAACAAGTGAAAGTAATAGAGGGTTACCAACTTAGACCTAGGACTGACCCCTATGCAAACACCTAAAATTCGAGTTGGAGAAACCACCCTAACTTTTCTTTTCTTGGAAATCAAATAAATTAAGATCCTCCTTATACCCAAAACCAATTGCAAGGCCCAAATCTAAACCAATCATTCCCACCTAATCAACCTAGCAAGTCAATCCTATAGGATAACTTGAATGCTTTCATTCAAGTGAGTAGGGACAACCAAGTGAAAATTGGTCAAAGGTTGGATTCTCTAGAGGCATCAATGTAAAGGGTGGAGATTCAAGCTTTAAGAAAAGAGGAACTTACGTTCTTACTAACAAATTTTTTTCTTCACCTATTGTTGCTAATCCAATTTTATAGAATACAATAATTGATTTCATTGGAGTTGAGAACACAATTATATCAAGGAGGACAAGTCCTAACCATATTCAGTGCTAGGAAAAAAAAACCTCCAAAAGGCTACCCCAAGCACTTTGTCAAGATGCATTTGATTCAACGTTCTTGATGGCAGCAATTCTCATTACTATTGCTAAGATTTGAGGTCAAATCTTTTTGAAGAAAGTGGAAATGATTAGAATAAGGGAGCACAAAGCATGGAGGCAACCAATTAATGAATTAAAGGGCAAACTTAGAATTTAAAAATGGACCTGTGCGCTGCGGCATGAAGTTTTTGCCGGCACGGCAACTAAGCCTCAGGTTTTGGCTAGGAGACGTGCGCGCAGTGGCATAGATATTTGACCGCGGTGGCACTTGACACTCTGTTTTGAATATTGGGCATCTAGCCATGGTAGGAATTTTCATCCACGACGGCCCGTGTTCATTTTGGTATTGTTCAAGCCATATCTGCTGCAGCACACCTATATTTTCTATGTAATTTTTGGCGATTGGATTAAAATCAATGGTTGAGATTTAATTTCTTTTAGTTTTTTGTTTATAACCTATAAATACTCTTTAAAGACTCAGCTGCCAGAACTTTTGTCCTTAATGACAAAATTGAGAGCTTGAAAATTTGATTCAAAAATCAAAATTAAGAGCTTGAAAGCTCCATGTTCTATCTCCAACTAACGTATCAAGGGATTTGCAAACCTTTGTGGGATTTATATCATCTTGTCTCGTAGTGAGTAATATCCATGCATTATGGTGTGTTTGCTAACAAAAAATTGAACTTCTTTTCTAGGAACTTGATTTCATTTTAGTGTTAGGTTATAGATCATTTTTCTTGTAGTTCTCAAACCAAATTGTGTTTGTGGGTTACAAGGTTTATGCTCTCGAGTTTGCATTAGATGAATTAACATGAATGATCATTTAAATCAAGATTGTCAGCTTTTCTTTTATTTACAAAAATTCCTATGAATTGGGTAGTTTTTTTTTTTTTTAACTAACTAATATCCTACAAATCGAGTATATCAACTAGCAATCAAATTATAAATAAGAAAAAAATATGCCAAACAAACCAATGTCATGACTAGGTCATCAATTTAAGTTCTTTATTAAGTTTATTAAAATAAAGTTAAGGTGGTATTCCTAAAACTAAATTCCCAGATTTTCAATCTTTTTATGAACATTAAATTAGCCCATGAAAATTTAAGAAGTAAATATTTAAACACACTCTTAACCAATAAACAATCTTTATTTATTCTTACAATTAAAACATTCACCAAAATATATCTAAGCAAACATGGCAATAAAAGCTAAACGTTCATGATAAAATTTGCCACTCATATTTAGATTAAAATTCATAAACAAATGTAATCTTAACATATATCACAAAGAGAGAAAAATAAGAATAATCTAATTACACCAAGAACCTTGGAGGTCCAAATACCTGCAAATTGGATTAGAAGATGTTTCATTCACCAAAAGCTTGTAGCTCTGCCTTATATTATGTCTTGAGTCTTTGAGATTGGCTTCCCTTGCCTCTATAGATGTGAAAAAACTCTAAAAATTCTAAAAATTTAATATAAAAATAAGTTCAAATTGTTTTTTTTTTTTCATGTATGTAATGTTGGAATCGTAAGATTTTTTTTTATAGATGTAAGGATTGTGCAAAATTAGGAGTCTCCTAAAAATTAGAAATTAGTCTGACTCGACACACTTTAACTTTCCTTGCAGCTAGTGGCAATTTCTAATACGACACGACACGACACAAATAAATTTTTTAGTAAGAATGGATTGATAATTTTTTCATTTTCTTAAAGATTTTATTATTTCTTACTATTATAAATAGGTGACACAAAAAAAAGTAGAGTAATAAAAACTCGATACGAATAATACGAAACAAACACTACACGAACACGAATAATATGAAACGAATACGATACGATTACCACCTTAATAGACGAGTTATAGTCTCGTGGGGACTTTTAGTGATGATACTCACAAACATCCTACTAAACTAAAACTTAAAACAAGCTACGAACAAACAAAACTATTAACTTAAATCAACAAAATTTCTCATGATTAAGTTTTTTTTTTTTTTCATTTCATAATTAAGTTTCATGTATAATAATGTTCAACCTCTCAACATACATCAAAGCCTATCATACATACCAACTTCATATCGTTCATACATATCCCAATGCTCCAACACATTCATATCAAATTCCCTAAACTCAATGTCAAGAATCCAAACTTGCTTTGACTCTAAGCCTCGTAAGATTCACTCTTAATATCACACAGACCCTAAGGGTTCATGCACTCAACAAAGTATATGCGAACAAAAGTTATGTAAAGAAAAAGAAAACAAGTTTGCATATACATATAAATAATAAAAACTCAAGTGCAACAAAATGGATCTCATGGAAAGAATCAGATGTTAGGATTATAAAGGAATCATGTTGCTCATATCATACTCCAATCAAACTCATTAAGCATACAATATCAATAAGTGCTTATGGATGAATGAAAATGCTTTTGACTTCAAAAAATTATTTCATTTAGATTGTAATAGCCACATCACTACTTTTAAGATTTCCCCCTTGTTTTATAACCCCCCCACCATTTATGAAGTCATTTATTTTTGGATAAGTGGCTATTATAATTTCTTTGCCTAAGGGAACCCTATATATAACATTATGCACTAGAAGTCAAGCATGGAGATAGTTAAACACCTACTTTCAATTGCTAGTCAAGTAATTCAATTAGAGTTATGAAAATAAACAAATTTGATCGTTAAAAATCTTAACATCCAATGCAAAAACCTATAGAACTAACTATTTAAAATCATAGGAAAGGTGTTTATAAGAGTAGAAAACAATTAATCTCTCAGAAAGAAACATTATAGGCTCTAATATATCACAATATAGTCTCTACTATTTGATTCTTAGACATTAAATCTAGGTTTATCTCAATTTCAATATCAAAAGCATGATTTATGGATTGTGACTATGAATCAATTCTTACAACAACCTTTTAGAATTTTAAAGAAAATCAAATATAACATGCATAATATCACAATTATTCATTATAAATTAACCGAAAGCATGACAGTTTTGTATGAAAAAGTTTTTAGTTGACCCCTATTCACACCCCCAAGCCTAAACTAAACATTGTCCTCAATGTTTCTAATCAAGTATATATTCATAAAAGCACTCAAAGGTAGCAAATAAAGAAATAATACTAATGTAACTAAAAATAATAAATAAAAAGAAAAGAAAAGAAAAGAAAAAATATTACCAAAAATGATGGGTTGTCTCTCACCAAGCGTCTTTTTTAGCGTTTTAGCAAGACTAAGTTAGTTCTTATCAAGGGGGTTTGGCCCCTCCTTTGTCTTGCCTATTCTCAAGACAAGACTTAATATTAGCTGAAAATGATTTAAAACTAGTATTTTATGTATAAAATTTAGCTATAGGATAAAAGAATTTGCAAGTCAGATTTTTGTTATAGGAATGCATATTGCATTTTTTTTAGGCATCATCCTACCTCAAGTGTCTAAGAATCTCCTTCTCCCTCCTTTTAATGATTGAGATATTAGTTTTATTACCTACACTTGCTTGTAAATAAGTGTCGCAAAAAGGTGAATCAATAATATAAGCACACTTACTTATAGTAGTTATAGGAGGAGTAGGTAAGGGTTTAAAAACTATAAATTTTACAGATCTCCACTTATGGACTTCAATAGTTGTCTTTGTTGTGGCCATTCATAGAAGAAGTGTATGCTCTTTGCCCTTAGATAAGGTATCTTCCATTTCTAACACCACAAAATCTACATGAATTAACTTGTCCACTAGCACCAACAAATCCTCAATTATTCCCTTTGGATATTTAATAGAACCATTAGCAAGCTGAAGGGACATAGTTTTCGGTTTATGCTCCCCCAAACCTAGTTGCAAATACATTGAATATGGAATAAGGTTTATACTTTCTCCCAAGTCTAGCATAACTTTGACCACCTTTTTGTCTCCCAAAGTGATATCAATATTGAAGCTTCTTGGATCTTTCAACTTAGGAGGTAAGCCATGTTGGAGAATTGAGCCTGCAAATTCTAACACTATCAATTTTTGATTATATCTCCTATTTTTGGTGATGAGGTCCTTGAATAATTTTGCATAAGCTAGAATATTTCTAATAACATCTAAGAGAGGAAGATTGATGTTAATTTTAGAAAATAATTTAAAAGTGTCAAACATCATTATTTTTTCTCTTTTAATAGGTGTGGGAATGAAATAGGAGATATGTAAAGCTTTGGTGCTTTATGTAACTGAGGAGTGTCAGATAACTCTTCAGTTGTTCACTTGAAAGACTCATTATGTTTGTCATTTGTTTCTCCACCTTCTTTGGAAAAACTTTGAAGTATTGTAATGGTGTTCAATTGTTCATGCAATTTTCCTTTCTCCATCTTTTTAATTGGTCAGCCAATTACTCTACTTGAATCTCCACCATTTTCATTGATGCATTTAGAGAACCCAACCTTTGATAAATTATTACCTAGTTGTCCTTATTTACTTGAATGAAAGCATTCATGTTATCCTTTAAGGTTGACCTATTAGGTTGATTGGGTGGGAAGGATTGGTTTATCTTGGCCTTGCATTTGGTTTTAGGCAAATAGTTGGTTATTGTTTGGCTTCCAAGAAAAATTTAGGTGATTTCTCCATCCAAGATTGTAAGTATTAGAATAGGGGTCATTCCTAGGCCTAGGTTGGTACCCTTGCATTAGTTTAGCTTCCTCACTAGTACCTAAATAGGAGTCACTTTCAAAAGAGCAAACATTAGCACCATGCCCATATGCACCACACACTTCACATACCTCTTGATTTTTCATTTGATTCATATTCTTGGTAGTGAGTAATTGCACTTGCTTGGTCAATTCTGCAAGTTGCATGGACATCTCATTGTTGGAGCCTAGTTCATTAACTCAAACTCTCCTTCCTCTAGCACTCTTTTTTTAGGAGTTGGCTCCCAATATCTCATATAACTCATATGTCTCCTCTGCTATTTTCTCGCCTATAGCTCCATCTGCAACATTGTCAACTGTACACTAACACTGTTGTGTCAATCCATCATAAAAGAACTAGATTTGTAGTTGCAGTAGAAAGTGGTGATGTGGACATTGTATTAAGAGGAGCTTGAACCTATCCCAAGTATCATGAAAGGGCTCTCCATCCATTTGTGAGAATGTAGTAATCTTGGTCCTTAAGTCAACAATCTTTCGGTGGGAGTAGAACTTACTCATGAATTTATTGTACACTACTTCCTAAGTGGTCAAAGAGCTCAGTGCCAATGTCATGAGCCAAGACTTAGCTCTATCTTTGAGTGTGTATGGAAAACACCTAATCCTTAGTTGATCTTCACTAATCCATTGCAATGGAAATGTTTGCACACAAACATAAAATTCTCTAATAAAGTTCAAGGGGGTCTTCATTAGGAATACCATAGAATGAAGAAAGCATGGAATAATGAATATCCTTCAATTCATAATTCCTAGCTACATTAGAGAGTTGTATGCATGATGTAGTAGTCCCAACGATTGGCCTTGCATACTCCTTCATCACCATCTACCTAGCTCTATTGTCAACCATTATCATTTGCAATTATGGTTGGTCCACTTCCTCTTGAATAATAGTATCCAGCTTTCTTAAAATGTGCTTGATTATGTGGATATTGTTAATGAAAAGAGCGAGTTCCTTGTTCAAATATCTCCTACCTTGCTTGCACCAAGAAAAACAACCAAAGATCAAGGTAATAGGAATTATGCAATAAAATTAGAGTGCTTTAAGAATAAGACTAAAATGTATTTTTTATAACGAAAATAAAATGTAATAAAAGTTAACAAAACAATCAAAATTAAATAAATACTAAACCTAATTTAGAATCTCTAAAAAGTTAGAAAAAATTATTTAAAATGTTAATTCTTCAACAACAGTACCAAAAACTTGATGCATAAATTATAATACTCGCAAGCATACGAATTACTTATAGCAAGCGATAAGCAACCTCCGAGATCGATCTCTCAAAGAATTGTAGCGGTTGTAAATAACCTTTTCACATTACTCTAGAATCCTACAACCATTAAAACACTAGCTAGTTAGAATCCTAAAACTACTGAAACACTAATTAATTAGAACTGTAAATTAAATTGAAGGCAAGAACGAGAACAAAGATGGCAAACAAATGAGTCACAAAATTATGTTCAAACTTTAAGCTAACTTAAATAGGTTCTTTTATAATCAATGAATGATTTATGGACGTTTAACTTAGTTGACCATGCTTGTGTCGAAATATAATGGTGAATTAACATGAATGATTATTTAAATCAAGATTGTTGACTTTTCCTTTATTTACGAAAAATCCTATGGATTGGTTAATTTTCTTTGGTGATTAACTAATCAATATTATACGAATCGGATATATCAATTAGCAATCAAATTATGCACAAACAAAAATATGCCAAACAAACTAATGCCATGAGATCATCAATTTGAGTTTTTTTTATCAAAATAAAGTCAAGGTGATGTTCCTAAAACTAAATTTCTAGATTTTTCAATCTATTTATAAACATTGAATTGACCCATAAAAATTCAAGAAATAGATATTTAAGCAAACTCTTAACCAAAAAATAATCTTTATTTATTCTTGTAATTAAAACATTCATCAAAATATATCTAATAAAATATGACAATAAAAGCTAAACATCCATATAAAATTAGCCACTCATATTTAGATTAAAATTCATAGACACATATAATCTTAACATATATCATAAGGAGAGAAGAATAATAAGAATAATCTAATTACACCAAGAACTTAAGAGGTCCAAATAGCAACAAATTAGATTGGATGATGTTTTCTTCATCAAAAGCTTCTAGCTATACCTTATATTATGTCTTGAGTCCTTGAGATTGGCCTCCCTTACCTCCATTGATGTGAAAAAGCTAAAAAAAAATGTAAAAGTTTCACGTAAAAGTCAACTCAAAATTGTGTATTTTTGTGTATGTAATGAGTTTTTTTTTTATGTGGTTGTACAGAATTAAGAGTCTTCAAAAATACACGAGCTCCGTGGCACAAGCACCAAAATTGTCCCATACAAAAATTTGAGACCAGTTCGCTACGGCACACAAAAACCTCCACCATGGCATAAGCTAGTTTTTCTTATCTACGTACATAACCCTTACATACTGATTGGTTTTTGATGTAAGGCTTACATGCCTTAATTCTTTTTGCTCCTAGGTTGCTAATTAAATACTTCAAGTGTCCCGTCTTCTTGTGTTTACATTATTTATATCTTTTGAAACTAAAAATACCTTAAATAAACCAAAATATACTTGTGATTCTGAAATAATTGATTTATGCAAATAATTAAATAAAAATGTTATAATTAAATCTATCTGTAACAAATGAGCACAATAAATCACAAAATATTAGTATTTTTCAAGCACTATTAGCTACTCCTGCCATATGAACATTAAGTCGCCTTTTCAATTCCCAAGTTGTAAGACCGTCTTCACTTCCTCTATGGATAGTGAGCTCTTTCCTAAAATTATGACATTTGTTGATTATCCTAAGATATTTGTATAGAAATAAGAAGAAAAATAATTCTATACTCATCATCTATCTCAACACCAATATTTTTTAGACTAAGAATAATTTGATTAAATTTATCAATATGTCAATAAATGAACTTATATTCTTGCATTTGAAGGTTGTATAATTGTTTCTTCATTGGCACGATTATGCAAAGATTTTGTCATATACTAACTCTCTAGCTTTTCCCATAGCTTGTGTGCAGTCTTTTCTCCTTGGACATTGAGAAAATATCAATAATACCTTCAAGATTCACATTTTATTAACAAATAGCCCTGGCCTTTTAAAAAAAATCAAAGTTGACGTTCAACTTTAACAGATATTAGATGTAAAGATTATTCAATGATATTGTTGTAATATTTTTAATGTTGAAGGTAGAAGATAAAATTTTATATCTCCTATTTTTAACATAAATAGTTGAAAGAGTTTGAGATTGGTGCACAACCATGGCATGGAAATACTAACTTCTTAAAACTCACCTCACTCTTCCAAGTAGGGGAAACATGTAAGTAAAATAGATACAACAAACACAGAATAAATATAGCAGGCAATAACAGGAAAGAAAGAAAGCATTCAAATCAAAGATAAGTTCTCATATATTGGTACATACTTGAATAATAGATGATTGTATTAACACATTAGATGAGCATACAAACACAACAATATAACATGGTAGACCCACTTTGGCTCAAATCATAGGTGGTAACATCCATAGGTTTCTTATAGCAACCACTCGACAGCACAAATTCACTAAGAATAAAAACAATATACAACTCAAAAAAAGTAAATACAAATACCTCTACTAGTCGAGACACTTACTCTAACCATCCTAGCTGCCTTTGCCTACTGTCTCCATAACAACTATGATTCTCGTTAAATTAGACTCTCCTCGTGAGCCTCACCACCGCATATGGAAAATCAACACCACTAGTCAATATAAGTAAAACTTAAGGACAATGCACTCCCAGCACATTTCTTGGTTATAAATTTTAATTTTAATTTCCTAACCCCAAAACAGCTTTTGTAAATCACAACATAGATCACTAATACTGAAAAATCCTCAAAGTATTAATGATTCAAAATTTTGAATATAATTTTATCACTAAAAATATGAGTTTGAAAAATGCTAGAGTTTTCACATGTTTTCTAATTAATTTGAAAAATGAAAAATGATGGGGTATTTATAGAAAACCCTTAACCTATCGACGCTCTCATTGAGTCATCGTTGATCACCAAAGCAAGCGGCAAAACACAACACCTCTGTGAGAAAACAATAGCAAAACCTTTCTTGACCACCTTTTTGAACATTTCAGCAAGCCCTTGCTGACCAACTGAACGAACCCTTAAAAACTTATTTTTTTAACTGAACAACCGTGCCAACTAATTTTTGATAAATACCTACAATCAATTAAAAACACAACTAAACATGCAAACTACATGCTCCTAACTAACACGTGGTATGTGTATCATGCAAACATAAGAAGTATTAAATTCTACATGAGTGTGTGTAATACTGAACCGAAAAATATATTGACCTTACATTGAAGATGACAAAACACTAAGTAAAATAAATAATATTTGTGTTTCGCATATGAGAATGTCAAAAAAGACACAATGAACTTACAAGACTTACAATCTTCCCATTTGGCTTTTCATGGCAAAACACTTTACAACCTATACAAACACTCATCAAACATAATAGATTCATGCAAGATGACCTAAGAAAGTTTATTCTCATGAATAGACTTCGACACAACCTAGACATCCTAATACACCTACTCTAATTGCATTCGTCTTGTTATGCTCCATTCATCTTCATGCAGACTCGAAATTTCATGTCTAAACTCAAGCTCTGCCTATGCTTCATGGTATCTAGCTACATCTTTATCTTGCACACATGAAACAATCCATACTAGTGAATGTATCAAGCAGACCTATGTTCTAACAAAATACTATTGGGTTATCCCTACACATGTACATACCGATAGGCTAAGCACAAACAAACATACAACAAAATCCCTATGACTTCATACAAGACTTCTTGTAAGAGTATGCAAGTTAGAAAAACAAGATGCAGTGCATCCTATACTCACATCTCCTTGATTAAACAAACAATGGTATAACACAAGTTTCTCCCCCCTTTTGATGCAAAAATTCAAAAGAATACCCCTATATAATGGAGAGAAGGCATATAATATACAATAATCTTATACACTAATGCAACACAACAGGTAAGATTAAAGCATACAACAATGCAAAACATAATGCAATACATGCAAAGTAGAATAGAAAGCATAAAGTGCAAAAAGACGATCAAAACAAATTTTATTATAACAAAGAATTTTTTTAATACAAAATAAGACAGGATAATAAGAAAATAAATACAACAAAAAGAAAGAAAATTAGGTCTCTTCTCCACCTCCTTTGTCATCATCATAAGAAGCTTGACGAGCACCAACTCCAAACTCCCTATAGTTAGAAGGCTGAGAAAAGGAAGAAGAAAAGCACATCTAGGTTAAGGTTGATAGTGTCAATCATCCGATAAAAGGAGTTTAAGGTTTGCGGTAGATGGATATTGGGAAAATCTTCAAAAAGTAGAAGACACTGGCCAAAATTTAGTGACTGGTTGAGACAAGGGAGCATCTTTTGTGATCATGCTCTCAAGATGTTGATTTAAGAGGCTTTGATTGATGGAGGTGTTGGTGAATCGAGGCATATCATCACTCTAGTTCATAGTATTAATTGGTTCACTAGACATGCTGCAATTAGGGAACAATTGTCTAGCCACTAGGAATTTATGCCTATAAAGGTAGTCCTAAAAAGTGTAAGGGCTCTTTCTTCAATCTCAAATTGGATCAAAGAAAATTGTCCCACAGAAGGCGCCAAACTCTTGATGCATATTTTTTGGAAAATCAATAGTCAACCTATTAAAATAACACATTAGAATCCACAAGAAAACCACAGATGGGGGTGCTTCTAAATGGACTCCTATGCTCAAGTGAGATGGTGATTGGCAAAAGTGACTGTATAGTAAAAGCTAGGGTTAAAGGAGATCAGAAAGGCAAGTATGCTTTGCTCAGATCGCGATTACTTGTTATGGAGGCCAATTGGAGTATTTATAATGTTTATTATGAGCATTTTAGTTGTAGGGTAAGTCTATCTAGGATCCTTCTTTGACTAGGTAGCTAGTCGTATAAGATAGAACCCTTCCTAAGATGGGAGCTGATGCACAAAAACTTGATAACCAAATTTTGTAATTTATAAAAGCTCGCAAGTGCACGAGTCACTTGTAGTAAGCGACAAGTATACTCCCAAGATCGTCTCTCAAAGGAATTGATGTGGTTTTTAAAATAGCTAAATGTAATCTAAAACGTAATAATAAAATAAATGTTAAACACTCTAATCGAAGTTTGGGTTGCAAATTGTTTCTAAAATCATAAAAATACTAAAAAAATAAAAGTAAGTGCGTGAAAGTTTTGTTGAAACGATGAGATGAATGAGTGTGGGAAATTGGTTAGTAAACTAATCATGGATGACTTGATTTATGTGGATTTGACAAATAAGCACGAAAAAGTAGAGTTTAACGATTATTTTCTCTAACTCTAGAAAATCCCAAATCAATGGTGATCTTCCCTTAATTAACTAATTAGCTTCTTTAATCCAATCCGTTAATTAGTTAATTAGCCTAAAATCCAGGAAAATAGTTTAATCACCTAATTCAAGACAAATCAATGTACTTAAACTAGGTTCATGCTCAAGAGTGCAAAATCGAATTCAGATGGCGTTTCTAAAACTCAACCCTAAAATATTTCATACATTCACAAATCAAATTGATCAGAAATAATTGATGAACATACGTATTAAGAACAATGAACATGAATCAAATTACTTAATCTTAAAATCATCCACACAATCAATCATACAATCATAGTTACTTTACCAAAATCCCACACATGAGGAGTTTAGCTACTCATAATGAAATCCAAATCAATATTTTTCATTACAAATAACATTTTAAAAAGAAAAAAAAGATTACAAATAAATTACCCCACTTCCACTCTTCAAACAAGCCCTTGATGTTGGATGATCACTTTCTTCAAGGTTGTCAATGGAGTTTCAATGGAGGAGCATTAATTGAATGATTTTCTTTCTAAAAAGGTGTGGAGAAGATGAAGCACTATTCACGTTACTGTTCACGATTTGGTGGAAGCTCAATGATAATCTGTAGATGGAGGCTGAATATTTGGAGTGGTGGCGGCTTGGAATCTCTTGGAGGCTGAATATTTATCACTTGGAGGCTAGAGAGTATATATAGAGTTCTTGTCCAATTAGGTTTTGTAAGGGTTTCCATAATTGATGTAAGTCTCGTGCCCTAAAAGGAATCCAGTACGCGCGCGCGCGCCGCGGCGCACATTTTCCATGCCGCGGCGCACATTGTGTTCGTGATTTTGGTATTCAAACCCGAGAGCCTCTCGCCGCGGCATACAATTCCTTCGCCGCGGCGCGCAATGTTTTGATGGTTTTCATGTTCCAACCCGAGAGCTCCCCGCCGCGGCATACACTTTCCTCGCCGCGGCGCGCCTTGCATGTAAGGATGTACATGGTATGTACATGTATGTACATGCCTTGTACATATTCTGTTGATTATCGATGTAAGGCTTACACAATGAGTGGCACCTAATGTAAGGCTTACATACTTAGACATTTTCACTCCATTTTTGCTCTCTTTTTCCAAGTTTCTCTCCAAACCTACTTTGACCTGCAAAACAGTAGAATACCCTCCAAAACAAGATTATATCGAGATTATATGCAAAATAAACACTTAAAAACATAGCAAATAGTAGATCAAAATAGTGTTCATCAAATACCCCCAAACCTACTCTTTGCTAGTCCTCAAGCAAAACTAAAATTAAAAAGCCAAATAACAAAACTAAAATTGAAGTTAACAAAATTTGTCATGCTTTAATTTCTTTCCAAATCATAACCAAATATTCATGCACAAATTTATCCGACAATCAAGCACATCAAGGTTCACCATTTAGATCAATTTTGCTTCACAAATCTAAATTCCAATACTAAAAGCGTATCAACATTGACTCCCCCAATCCTAGTGTTAAGAATATGAATTCGTTTCAACTCTAATCCTCACAATAATTACTCTCTAAATCACACCGATCCTATGGGTTCAAGCACTCAACAATGTATATGCGAATAGAAGTTATGTAAAGAAACGAGCTAATAGGTTCGCATATGATTAAACAAGAAAGGCTCAAAAGTGCATAACATTGATCTCATGAAAGGAATCAAATGATAAGATTTATGAAGGAATCACATTACTAATCTCATGCTTCAATTAAAATCCTCAAGCAAAAACTTCAAGTGTGCCATAGAATGAAAATGTTTTGACTTTAGGGGAACTTATTTCCTATTTTTCTCTCTCTTTTTTTTGTATTAACCATTCATACTTGAAGAACTTAGGGTCATAATAAACTTATTATCTCTTCTTCTTCTTTTTTTTTTTTTTTTTTTTTTTTTTGTTTTGTTTTTTAAGACCCACATACATATGTAATTTGTGAATGGCTACTTCTTAGCTCTTTTTGTGTTTGATATAGGAATTCCCTTTTATTTTTTTTTAAAGTCAAGCACGAATGAAATAGGCAAACACTTCAAACTTTACTTAAGTTATTTAATCTAAGCAATTCAATTAAGCACATGATCCCTCATTAAATGTTTAAAATCCTAACATTCAATGCAAAAACCTATAGAGATCATCTAGCAATTTGAAATGATATGAAAGGTGTTTAAAAGAGTAGAAGAATATTTATCTCTCCGAATAAAACGTTAAGGGCTCAACAATATTCTCACAAGGTAGTCTCCACTATTCAATTCCTATACACAAGATTTGGGTGCATCTCAGTTTTTAACATCAAAAGCATGAAAAACAGATTGCAAATTAAAACCGATCCTTACAACAAACCTCAAATATTTTAAAAATCAGATAAACAATGCATAAAGACTAGTTATTCATCAAAAATTGACCAAAGCATGAAAATATTGTTATCAATCAAAAATGCAAAATGCACCCCCAAACCTAAACTAAACATTGTCCTCAAGGTTTTTCAACTACACACATGTTCAGAAGAGATTTTAGAGAGGGCAAAACAAAAACGAAACTAAACTGAAGTAAATTAAAAGAAACAATAGAGAATACCTAAAACGGTGGGTTGCCTCCCACCAAGCGCCTAGTTTAACATCTTAGCAAGACGATGCTCATATTTATCATGGAGGTCTCAATGCATCCTTGAAGTGCTTGCTTCCTCCTCTCCCTTTGCTTCTTTCAAAACAAGGCTTCATGTCACCTGAAAAAGACTTAAAACGAGTATTACATGCATAACAATCTTTTCCAGGATAGAAAAACTCACAATCCAGGTTTTTAATGTGGGACCACTTGACATGGTCTTTGTAGGCATTGTCCTGGATTGAGTTTGCAAGTGTTTCTTTGACCCTCCTATCAGTAGATAAAGCAGTAGTTTTGTTGCATGGCTTCTGCTGCAATTGATTATTAAAAACAAGTAAGTCATTAGAATTCAGAACACCACAATTACTAGTAGAAGAAATAGGAGCAGTAGGCAAAAGATTAAACACTTGGAAATTTATAGTCTCTCCTAAGACTCTCATTGTTAACTTCCCTCTTTGGACATCAATTATTGTGTTGGTGGTAGCCATGAATGGCCTACCAAGAATAATGGTGTGATCATTGTCCTTAGGTATAGTGTCTTCCATCTCCATAACCACGAAGTCAACCGGTACAATTATGCTCTTCACTTGCACCAACAAACCTTCAACTATTCCCTTGGGATACCTAATTGATTTATCAGCAAGGTGTAGTGACATATTTGTGGGCTTAAGA
>CM055641.1:42928807-43030407 GCA_029378325.1 Elaeagnus macrophylla | reverse complement strand
TTAGAGCTGTTGCACAAGGAATTTGTGAAGGATTATGGTTGAAGAAACTTCTAGAAGAGCTACGAGTAGAGGCTGAGGTTCCACTCAAAGTTTATTGTGATAATAAAGCAGCAATCAATATTTCTTTTAACCCAGTCCAACATGATCGGACTAAACACATTGAAGTTGATAGACATTTTATCAAAGAGAAAGTTGAGAATGGTATTATCTGTATGACGTACATTCCTACACAAGAACAAGCCGCAGATATTTTCACTAAAGGGCTTCCGCGTCAGAGTTTCGATGATTTCATAAACAAGTTGGACATGATTGATATCTATGAACCAACTTGAGGGAGAGTGTGGAAATCCCGAATAAGTAGGAAATCAGTTAGGATTTCTTAGTTAGAAGATAAAACAGAGAATATTTTGTTTAAATCTTTTTTCCTTTATTTCTGATTTATTCTTTTATTTATGATTTACTTTTGATTCAGTGGTTGTATTATATATACATCCTTATTGTGTACATACGAGATATAAGAAAATAATAAAATAACTACAGTTTTATCGATCCATAACCAATCCATAGTTTTACCCATTTTTCATTTCTCTGCTGATTTCATGTTCGTGTGTTCATAATCTAAGACAAATGGTGGAAGTATAAGTGCCTTCTTGATTGCACTGATTGAAGTGCTATTATGGTTGATTGAAGAACATGGTATGTTTCTTGTACTGTCCAATATATAGGGTTCTTTATGCTGTGTCTCCCCTATATTCTTAGAGACTTTACTGTATCTCTCCTACACTCATAGGGACTTTTCACTTCTTATGACTTCAATCAATCATAGCATCATCAACAAGTGGCATCATTTGTTATTTTGTATGAGCTTAATCACAAGTACTTCTTGGCACGTCTATCAAATGATTCACATTAACAAGTGGCTTCACTCAGTTCAAACTCAAGTCTGGCCGATCTATTTGGTTGTGTTGGTCATTATTTAGTATCTTTGCTTATTTTTAATTTATTGTCTTTTGTAATCGTAAAAGTTGAATTTAGATAGTATTTATGTCCAGCTAGGAGGAGTGTTGGAGAATAAAATATTAAGTATTTTGTTTCCTTATATGGTAAATTGTCTAGTTTGGGTTGGGGTTTTTAGTGTCGTACTCTCCTATGAATATAATTGTCATGCATCTATTTTAAATCCAGAGAAATAAGATAGTATGAATGTTTTCTGCTTTCTTATTTTAGTCAGTCAACTATATTTGATTTCTCAACGCCAAATAAAGGACAGATGCAGCCCCAAAACAGTGAAAAGAAAACAGCCCTAGAAAGACTGCAGGAACCTGGTGGTGACGTACGCTGGAAAACATTACTCATACCAGCAGCAAGAACCAACACAAGGCAGAGCTTAAAAATACCAGCAGACTAGTGACGGCAAGATAAAATACCAGGCATATCACTACAGCAAAGAAAATAGGTGTAGATGGCTCTTAAAACAGAGAAATTACTGTAGTTTGCGGCACTGGAATAGGGAAAAATTACAGAAGGCGGAGCTAAATCAGAAGGCAAGGGCACTAGAACCTGGGCCTGCAACAGTGGATTTAATGACCTATTGTAGCAACAATTTAAGCAGCAAATTCAATTTTACATAAATCGCTGTGCGACAGCGTTTTAATCTAATAAATTTACCTTTTTGTCCTTTTTTATTAAACTCCAATACAGTCACCGTCTTTCATCTTCTTCTCTCTTTGCTTTCTCAGTTTTTGTCGTCGTTGGCAATTAGTTCCAGTTCTTTTGCATATAGAATATGTATGATCATTATTCTGGAAAATTTAGTGATCTCATTTTCATTTTCATTTTCACCAAGGCATTTAGATTTACTTATTTATTTGACAATCTGGAAAAAGAAATCATTCTTTTGTAAATCATATGAATACTTCTTGGGGCAGACAATCGTTCAATTTTTTGCTGGAAACCATATTGGGCATTAACAATTTGGAAGGAATTGGTTATACTCTGTTTTTGCTAGGCAAAACAGAGTATACATATAGGTATGTAAACTGTTTACATACTATGTACATTAGTTTACATACTATTGAAACAATTACCTGTTGTATGTAAACTGGTTTACATAGTATGTAAATTAGTTTACATACTATGTAAACTGGTTTTTAAGAATGAAGAATATTTAGTATGTACCACACGACCTGTAATAGATTATAGACTAAGCTTCAAGACTTGTTTTTGTTCTATTTAGATCATGTTGTTGTTATCAGTAAAATGTATTTTGTTTTTATTTTTGTGTCGCTTTTGCTTGTGCTTCTGCTTTGGCATGAACAATTATAGTGCTAAATGTATCTTTTTCCTATATGGTATCTTATCAATTATCATGGTCTTAGTAACAAGTCTTTTTACGCTCTCTCTTCGTTATCAACCACCTTTTAAACATTGGTTTTCAACATACAAGATAAACCACTACATTTTATTTATTTATTTATTATTGTTGGGTTATGAATAGAATTATGGAATCTTCACTTTGGGGTTTGAGAATTGTGAAAAACACATGTCTGGCAATGTAATTAAAGCTTTAAGAGAATGATTAAATTGTTACCTTCATTCACCTAATATCTACAGATATATCATAATATACTTTCTTGAATGTCGCATTTGCTATTTAAAACCCAATCTCTTCACTACCATTTCACAACAACATTGTTTGTCACTTATAATCAACTCCATGGGAATTACAAGATCAACCATTACTCTCTCTTGCATTTTCATCCTATCACTCTTGTCTCTTGGCAAAGTACATGAATGTAAGCCAAGTTTCCCAGTTATTTTCTTCTTTTAAATAAATGTACAACAATTTCGACACAAGTCACAAGTACAAGACGGTTAATTCTTTTTTATTCTTATATAAGATCATGATATTCTCTAGTATTACAAATAAAATACACAATAATTGGTTTACATAGTATGTACATTAGTTTATACGGTATGTAAACTGGTTTACATAGTAAGTAAATTAGTTTACATACTATGTAAACCATTACCTATTGTATGTAACTCTGTTTGCATAGTATGTAACAGAGTTTATATAGTATGTAACTCTGTTTGCATAGTATGTAAATTGGTTTACATAGTATATAAACTAGTTTACATAGCACTAGTTTTTTAAAAGTAGTTGAAGTTAAACAAGTGATGCACGTTATCTTAAGAAACTCGTTTTTATTTTCAGTTATATTCATGGTTGCTTATTCTTTTTTGGTTATGTGACTTCATCTTTTAGTTATTTTTTTTTAGCATTTATATTTTTGTTTATTCTCTTGCCTTCAAACATTTTAAAAATAGTATATATACTGAGCAATTAATTAAAAGAGAGAGAGAGAAAATGAATTAACCAATATTGAAAGTAACAACCCACCAATTGCCAGAGCCATGTCGTTGAATGTAAGAGACTAATAAATCATCTTTTTCAGAAGCTCTGTCTACTTTCAAAATAATGATGGTATCTTTACTAATATATATATATATATATAGAGAGAGAGAGAGCTTGTTACAGTAGTGATTTTGTGGGATAGTCATAAACTTACAGAACTATTTTTGATTCTGATTTCGTGTGAGTAAAAAAGAAAACTGAAGGATATTTGTGTAATTTATCTAATTTTGATATAACTAAAACGTACAGTTTTGAGCTTATTATTGCTAGTTTTAAAAAATTTAATTTTTAATTAGAATTAAAGCTATTTAAGCAAATTACTCTGCAACAGTGCAACAAGACAGGCTGGCGCTGGAGTGATAATAAGTCCTAAATACACACAAAATATGAATAAAATAAAGAATAAATGATATTCCTAATTAACAATTTAACATATAAATAAATATATATACGTTTTTTAACTAGGACAAATCCACTTCACTCAACCAAAGAATTCACCAATTAACCTAATGGCTTTCCTAATTAGAAAGTATTCCTCCTGAACATTTGATTTATCTACCTTTTTATATAGGAAGATGGAGGGGTTAACCTGCAGATGAATCCAAAAACAGATATGGAAGAAGTGTTGGTATTAGTTCGTCATTTTTTATCTGTTCAAGAGGTTCTAGATATCCTCTTTCTTTTTCCCAAGGTAAATCATAATTTTTAGCATATATTGATGTTATATTATTGAGTTCATTAGCTGTGAACTACGAAGTGCATATCCAAACGCATCTAATGACGGTGCTAGAATAAAATTTTGAAATGTTAAAGTAAATATCTTCTATAAATTGTGGAAGGCATTCTGGGGCATGTGCTACCAACAAGATGCTGCAAAATTATTGATGAAAGCCAGCGGTCATAATATTTTTGGAGTTTGCTTTTGGTTCTAGTGATTCTGGATTAGCCTTACATGTAGTACATCTTCAGTGTGACTACTAAACATAATGACCTTTCTGTCATTCAGATAGACCTGTTCAAAGTAGTTGAGGAACGTAAATATTTGTTCATGATTGTTTCATCGATTGTTACAGATTTAGAGCATCTTTCTAAGCTATGAACAATTCTATCAACATGGATAATGATCATTTATCTTGCATCCACCATTGACAGAACCCACTGCACCTCAACATAAAATCGAACCTTTTTTTTTTTTTTTTCTGGTCTGAAAAATATTACGTACTTTTTTTGGCCTGAAAAATAGGACTGTTTTATATTTACTGTGCAATTGTATAGTCTAGCATTTCAGCTAGATGAGTCTAAATATATATGTGCATTCTATTTGTATGCTGATAACACATTTATAATTTGACAGCTTCCACCAGAATCTCAGCGACAGTTACTTTATCTTCCAGCTGATCTGTCTGGACGGCTAATATCGCGTGTTGCTGCTAAAACTATTCGAAGAATTATATTATGATAAAACAAGGACACAGTGCAATTTTGAATGCCTTCTTGACTACCAAATACACAGTAAGTTTTGATGTTGATAGTAATATTTCTCCTCCATATTCAGGAATAGGCTCCCTTGATCTTTTGCACAATTATAAAACATATTTTAGATTTTGTAAATAAATTTTCCTGCAGTGTTTTCCTTTTGCAATGGTGCTGAAGACTATTTGAAATAATTTCAATAAGATGTTCTTTTCTGTTCTTACATCAATTACACTAGAAATTGGTTGCTTTAATACAAGCACAAAACTGCTGGCCTTATTGTAATCATCACTGATCGAACTTGCATAGGCCATTTCATTTATCATGTATATTATCGCAGGAAGAATAAAATATACAGCATTCAACAATTTATTTTGCAAATTATGTCACCATTTTGATATTTCAAACAATTTGATAACCAGTAAATTCAGGGACGGACCTATTGCATGGCCTGAAGTGGCAATGGCCACCCCTGCTATTAGAAGAAATGTTTTATTACCTTGTCAAATATATAAATTCTAGAATATTATAGGATGAAATTGTACCTTGGCACCAAATCCTAAATTTTTCTTTTCTTATCCTTATATTTAATGCAGAATACCACTATTAATTAATTGAATCAATAGAAACTACTAAAAGGAAGAGAAGAAAATTAATGAAAATTGTGTACAGTAAGATATATAATAATTACTGAAATAATCAACTTCGGCTTATTTCTTATCATTGTCTTCAATGTAAGGAAAATAAATATTGACTATCAACAATTTTAGAGGTGATTGATTCAAGAGTTGAAATTCAAATGTAGTATTATTCAACCATTCAACCAAGAATTCAATAAAAATTGATTATCTCGAAGGGAAAAAAAATCATAAATTAAATGTACCGTATACTTCTATAATAAAAGATTAAATTTTAGAATATGTTAAAATAATTAGAACAACATTGTATATGAGATTTTATTTTATGTATATATATGACGTAGAATATTTATTATATTATCCATATTTTATAATAAAACTTTAAAAAATGTACAATAGTTTTTTTATTTTTGGTATAAAAAACATACTATAGTTGGCTCCCCTAAAACTTTGATTCTACTTTTGTCTCGGCCAATAATGTAAAGAAAATCATATTGAATTAATGGCTGACCTAACTGTCTCATTCATTGATTCAATTAATTGAAGGGTGCTACCGAGAGGTTTGCCTTCTCTCTAGGAGCAGTAGATCCCAAATCACCCATGCCTTTCACTTGCAATCTTCCATCACCTTCGTTTGAAGCTTCCTTCCACCCATGGTTAGCTGCTGCTCCTACTTGCCGTTACATTCGTCACTTACACAGTTCGTCTTCCTTGTCTCATCACTTTCTTTTTCTACTTTGTCAAAGTATGCCACTCAAGCCGCCTACCATTGGTTCTCAACCAAATCCTCTTCTAACGTTACCAAATTTAGTGTCTCTTTCATAACTCCACAAATCATAATCAAATCTACCTTTGGCATTTGAATGAAGACACAACTATGATAGATGTTAGAATTTTAACATTTTGGTGAAAACCATCGCTAATAATAGATATAAGAATATTTATATTAGATCATCAAGAATTAAAGATAATTATGCGGAAGCGTACTTAAATCTATAACAATCAATCGATTTTGTAGCAAAGTAATTTTTGAACTTCCTCAACCAAATCGCCTTAGTTCTTCAATGGAACCGTCGTCTTTATTCTAGATAGGAAGAAAAGAAACTGTTTTATGATTTGGTATATTAGGGACCATAACCAACATAGTCCTTATATATTATCTAATTAGGGTTCCCATAATTCCCTAATTAGAACAAAATCGTTATCTACTCAATTAGTCCATATCAATTTTGAGCAGTCTATGGGCTTTCCAAAATTAAACCACTTAATTTTAGTCTATTAAATAAATAGCTAATATAATTTAATAGAAAATATATGTTGCCCAATTTGATAGAAAACGTGATTTCCTAACAATCTCTCACTTGAGCTATACATATTATTCTTGAATAATTGTATTACAAAATTCTTTAGACACGTATTTGTATGCTATTTATTTTTAGACTGCTCCTTAAATAATCTGTTCCACCTCATATATTAGTAATATAACTACCGGTGCTTTTATCACAATATAGTCGTGACTAAACCATAATTATCACCATACTAATACAATCAATGACATAGATCAAATATGGATGAGTTGTATGAAAATTACATGCAGTGTAATCTCAGATATGCCTATTTCCAACTGGTCATTCTTTAGTCTTTAATAAGGTCAATTCAAAGTCCTTAATATAATGTGTGAACATTGCACATAGAAAACATAAGGAAGCTCAAAAATAGAATCATAAACCATCAACTTTATTTTGCAGAAAACTAAATAATTCAATGTCTAAAGCAAAACATATAGAACAAAAATGACTCCTACTAAACTAAGGTATTATCATAAATAACACTCATATAAGTAGTGTGTATGAGAAAGGCCTTAGGCGTTAAACCCTTGGTTAATGGGCCTACTAGTATATAATTTGTTCCTATATGTTCTAAGAAAAGCGGTCTATCATGAACTTTTTCCTTAACAATTAGAAACTTGATATTGATAACCCGATGACCTTTAAACTGTTTGATATTTGGTGAGCATGTAATCTTTTATTCTCTTCACGTAACGCATCACGCGTTTAACTGCCTTCCAATGCTGCATACCTGGATTACTTAAATATCTGCCCAAAACTCCCACTATAAATGCTATGTCGAGACGAGTACAAACTTGAGCGTATATTAGACTCCTTACCGCTGATGCATAAGGAATCATCTGCATCTCTTTCCTTTTAAGATCATTATTAGAGCACTATTTGAGACTAAACTTGTCTTCTTTAGCTACGGGAGTGTCTCTTGGTTTACTATCTTTCATGCCGAATCTACCTAAAACCTTATCGATATAGCTGTTTTGTGATAACCCAATGATACCTTGAGAACAATCTCTCAGTATCTAAATACCTAATACAAAAGAGGCATTACCAAGATCTTTTATCTTAAATTTTGTCGTCAAAAATTTCTTAGTTTCATGCAATAAGTTTATATCGTTGCTAGTGAGCAGAATGTCATCGACATATATTACTAGGAAAATATATTCTCCTACTGAACTTATGATATACACAGTCATCAACGACATTTGCCTCAAAACCGTACGAGGTGATGACTTGAGGAAACTTGTGATACCATTGAGGGGAAATCTATTTGAGACCATAGATGGATTTCATTAACTTATAGACCATAGACTTTAAATCTCTCAATTCAAAAAAAAATTTATGTACCATATAAATTGTCTCGTCAATGTCTCCATTAAGAAACGCAATTTTGACATCCATCTGATGTAGCTCTAAATCAAAATGAGCCACTAGTGCTATTATAGTTATAAAAGAGTCTTTCAAAGATATCAGAGAGAAAGTCTCTTTGTAGTCTATGCCTTCCTTCTGCGTAAAGCCTTTGGTGACAAGACGTGCCTTATATCTCTCAAAATTACCCTTCAAATCCCTCTTGGTTTTAAATATCCATTTACAACAAACTGGCTTCCCACTTTCAGGAAACTCAACGAGATCTCAAACATCATTATCTTTCATAGACTTCATCTCATCCTTCATGACATCAATTCACTTGTGAGAGTTAGAACTGTGCATGGCTTGATAGAAGTTGATCGGGTCATTCTCTATTAAACCATCGCCATCCTCATGTTCATGAAGAAAGATGATATAATCATATGGAATCACACTTCTCCTCACCCTAATGGATCTCTTTAATGACACTTCTTGAGGTTGTTGAGTTTGTTCTATGGATGGTGCTTAAGGAAGAATCTCATTTTTGTCTTGGTTTGGAACAATGTCAAGAATAGGAGCTTGAACATTGCTATCTAGTGCCATATCTGTGTCTTGACCAGCAATAGGTATAGAGACTTTCAAAGACAACATCCCTTATGTTTTCTTCCCTCCAAACTCAACATCCTCAAGGAATCTCTCATTTTTCATTTCAAATAAGGATCTTGATGTGGGATTGTAAAACTCGTAGCCTCGAGAGAATTCAACGTAACCAACGAAAAGTCGCTAACCGTCCTCGAGTCCAGTTTTCTTTCATGTGGCCTATAAAGCTGTGCCTCAGCTGGACAACCCCAAATGTGCAAGTGCCTAATGCTTGGTTTTTTGCCTGTCCAAAGCTCTTGGATGTTTTGGCAACTGCTTTGCTTGGTACCCTGTTAAGGATATACATTAAAGCTTCTCTCCAAAGTGACTCTAACAAGGAGAAATGACTAATAATACTTCTTACCATATCCTTAAGAGTTTGGTTTTGTTGTTCTGTAACACCGTTCATGCTGGAATTGCCTGCCATGGTGTATTGCGGAACAATTCCACACTCATTGAGGAAAATTACGAAGGGTCTTGGAACTTGTTCTCCTCATCTGCCATACCTCCCGTAGTACTCACCACCACGATCCAATTTGACAGCCTTAATTTTTTTTCCAACTTGAAGCTCAACTTTAGCTTTGAAGACTTGAAATCATTAAAGAATTATGACTTTTTATGTATCAAATATAAGTAACAAAACCTAGAGTAATCATCTATAAATGTAATGAAGTACTGTTGACCATTCCATAAAGTCGTAGGGAATGGACTACATATATCACTATGTATAAGTTCTAAGATGTTTGTAGCTACGTCGGCTCTTAATTTTAAGATGTTTGTTTGTTTCTCCTTGATGCACTAAATACAGACTTGAAAGTCTATCAAATCTAAGAGTTCAAGAATTTCATCTGATACAAGCCTATGAATTCTCTGCTTAGAGATATGACCTAAACACTTATGCCATAAGGTGGCAAAATTCTCACTACTTTTTACCACGTGAACTTGTTTGCATTATTTTATTATAGGAGCTAACAACATCAAGCATATATAGATTATTAATTGAAGAACTAGAGCCAATAAAATTTGAATTTTAATAAAGGCTAACTTTATTATTTTCAAAAAACAAGAAAATTCTGATTTGTCCAAACTAGAAATGAAAATTAAATTTTGTCTAAAAGGCAGTGCAACAAAAGTCTCAAACAAATCCAAGTAATATCTATTTTTTAATTGTAATTTAATAGTCCCTATAGCCTCCACTGCAACTTTATCGTCATCATCCACAAAGATGAATCTTTCAGCATCACTTGGTGGTCGGCTCCACAGGCAACCCTATATAGACGTAGTTAATTGAGTAGTAGCACCAAAATCTACTCACCAAGTATCCTTAGGTACATAAGCTAAATTAACTTTAGAACAAACTAAAGTTAGAAGGGTAAATAACAAGTAAACTCCTCATCCTACTTCTCTTTTTTCTTCTGCTGAGAAGATCCTTACACAGCAACTATAGCTCTCTTCTTTTTCTTTTTATGAGAGGTTGAGGCCAAGTGCGCACTCTCAGTCTTATCTCACTGTTACCTCTCTTCTTCTTGCACACAGTGAGATATAAGCTCATTGAGGGATCATTTGTCCTTTTGAGTGTTATAACTCACTTTGAATTGCCTAGAGTGTGTAGGAAGGGAAATCAAAACCAAGTGCACGAGCAAGTCCTTAGACAACTCCAACTTAACTGACTTGAGTTTTCATGCGAGAAGAGATATCTCCATGATGTACTCCCTTATATTCTGATGCGAACCAAATCGCGCCAAAAAGAAGGCACGACACGAGCTTAGGATCGTGCCATGAGAGGGGTCAAAGGGAAGCACAAAAGGGCATGCAACATCCCAAATAAGCTTGCAAGCACATGGGATTTGGTGAAGACAAGTCTGATTGGCAATTCCAAAATTTGGGGTTGCGCCACGGCATGAGTTTCTGGCACCGCGGCCCAGGGGTTTCTGTTTTGGACGAAGGACTTGCCAAGCATGCGCGCCGCGACATGATATTTGGGCGCCGCGACACAGGCCAATCTGTTTTGGGGCTAAGGAAAACATGTGTGCCGCCACATGGAATGTGGCGCCGCGGCATGACGAAGACACAAGCAGACGTGCGCGCGCTGACACGCCCAGCCTGTGCGCTGACACGGACAAGCGCGTCTGACACGCCAGACCTATGCGCAGACCCCCAATGTGCGCGCCGCAGCATGAAGTTTTGTGCACCGCGGCCCAGCTATGCGTGAGGCAAATAGAACGGTGTGCACCGCGGTATGAATATTTCCCCGCCGCGGCACAGTTTAAATTTGTTGTAATTTTGGGCCATTGGATCCCAATTCAATGGCTAGGATTTCTTTCACATTTTTAGGTTTCATTTGTAATTATAAATATATTATAGTAGCTGCCCAAAAGGGAACAATCAGATTATTAATCAATGAAAATATTTTGAATGGATTTTCAAAATTGAGAGCCAAGAGCTTCTCTTGTTCTATCAAGAAACTTATCAAAGGAATTTGCGACCCTTTGTGGCGTTTCGCCTTGTCTTGATTCGTGGTGGGTGATATCCATGCATTAAGGTGAGTTCTTGCAACCAAAAGTCTAGGTCTTCTCGTAGGATTTGCATGCTAATATTGGTGTCGGATCTTGGGTCGTATTTCTTGTGGTTACCAAGCCTCGTAGCTTGGGGGTCATAGGAGTCGTGACGTTCGGTTCGCGTCATATTCCCTTTGTCATTATACTTCATTTTGACGAGTTTAGCTAAAAGTTTACTCGCCTATGATTTTTCATTCTTGACAAAATATTGCTCAATTTATTATAGAAACTTCTTAGCACTCTTGTTCTCAGTAATAGAGCCCCAAAATGCTTTCGAAATGGAGTGTTTCATGATCATCATGCACATTTGGTTAGACTAATCCCACTTTTCAATTTTAACTTCATTTGGGTTTTCTAGAGTAGCAATGGGTCGATCCGACCGAAGTACAAGATCCAAATCCATACAACTGAGGAAAATCTCTATGGTTTCTTTCCAGACTTTAAAGTTTGTCTCACTCAGCATTGTGATGTTACTTACTTGGACAGAAACATTCTTAGAAATAGCAATAGAAACTGAATAGAGAACAAAATAAACAAGGATACTCACATTTAACAAGCATGTCATAGAAATAAAAAACAAGACATAAACTGATAATCCATATTGGGGACTCATCTTAAGAAAAGATGCCTAGAACAAAATTAATTTGTAGTCTTTGGATAGAGAAATTAACTATAAGTGGTGCTCTCAGTCCAATGATCAAATATTGACAATTAGTTCTGCCAAACAACATTATTTCTTTGGTCCGACTGTTGTTCACATAAAAAAATAAAAGTCTTTATAATCGTCACGCATTTATCATTACAAGGGCGTTGTTATTTGGTCAAACTGTGTCTTCCTTTGGGCCAAACATAGTTTGCATAAATAAGTCAGCACAAACATCTATGTAGTTTTAGTTAAATTAATTTTCATAGAGGTTACTTTGGCAACATATTATTTCAATTAATTAAGTTAAAAATACCAGATTAACTGGATAAAACAACTACATAAAAAATGTTTAAATATGAGATTTCAAGCAAATAAGTCCAATTATGTAGTGTTTCCCTAATTAATTTTTAGGTCAAATTTAACACTAGTTAACTTCAAAACTGGTTGGGTCAAAAAGCTTATTTGGTCATAAAATCCTTATCCAAATATTGACCCATTATCACAATATAAATTATTTTAAATATGAATCGTGGAAGACAATAACAATTATTTTCAAATCCAATAATACTAAAACCAAAATTTAATAGATTTGAAAATACCAACATAATCTTAATTATTCAATATAAAGAGGTTCTGATACTACTTGTTAGAATTTTAACCTCTTGATAACCATCACCAATAATAGATCTATGAATATTCATATCAGATCATCAAGAATTAAAGACAATTATGTGAAAGCGTACCTAAATTAATAGCAACCAATTGATTTTGTAGCAAAGTGGTTTGTGATCTTTAACCAAATCGCCTTAGTTCCTCAATAGGACCGTCGTCTCTATTCTAAATAGTAAGAAAAAAATTGTGTTATAATTTGGTATATTGGAGATCATAACCAAAAGAGTTTTTATATAATATTATTTATATTATTTTGATAGTTGATGTTGGTGATGGTGATAGTGATGAGGGAAAAATGTAGGATCCAGGCAAATATTTTTTGTAAGGGCTAGCTTTGAAATGATGATGAGTATAGATTTTGGTTTTGTAGTGTTGGGTTTTTCTAATATGAGTCTCATATGTAACCATGGATTTCAGCTGGATAGTTGGGTGTTCATTGTGGTACCTTGTTGGGTTCATCTTGGGTGATAATGTTTGTGTTAATATTGGAGTATTTAAATGTTGTTTATTTATGCTATATACCATGTTAGATTACTCTGGGGAGTTTTTTTAACTTCTGTCAAAGCATCTGCTGCTAGATCTTGCTACTACAAATCTTATTTTTGAAGTTCTTGGGTGGTCATGGTGGTTACTAAAGACAATCTCTAGTATTTTTTTTTTGTTTTAGTTTGTTCTCTTATTTTTGTGTTTCTTTTGATAGCTTATACTTTGTTTATTGTGGGCAATGATCTAACAACTTCTTAATACCATTGAACTTTAAATCTGCATGTCCTACCAAGGTTTCAGAGATCTGATATAGGCATTATTTATGCTGGCAATTCGAATTATTAAGAGAAAGGTGTGCACTATGATCGCTCTGTGTTAACAGTGTATTCTATGTTTTTATTCTTTTCATTGGCACCTTTGAAGCATGAAATTTTATGAAAATTGCAGTTTACGTCCCTAACATTTGGGTTAACTAAAGTTGTACCCTTACATGTGCAAATTATATCAATAGCATAGCAGTTAAAAAATTAATTAATAATTTTATGTTTGCTTTCAAAGGCAAACCTAATGAAAAATGTTACATGCAAGGTTTAAAATGTCGAGACTTAAATTTTACGAAAATGTCAAATATATTATTGTCGACGGAAACTTTGAATTTTTTAAGTAACTTTTGGAAAATCTATCAAAATTATGGAATTTGTTTATAAAACATCAAAATAATCAATTACTTATATTTTTAATCTAGTTTCTTATTCAATACATATATTTATAAAAGTTATGGTATTCAACTTAATCAATAAGTCAATTAAATAATTAATTAAAATATCGTAGAATGAATAGTTAAAATCTAAAATAATTTTTCAGATTACAATTGTAATATTATTATAAATTATAAATGGATAACCTTGGTGGTATATAATAGAATTTAAATTATGAAAAAAAAAAATGTAGGTAAAATTAGTGTAATAAATGTGAAAATGACGTATAAATAAAAAATATATATATGAAAAGAAGTATAAAATATTGTCCCAATTTCAATTAATCTTTTGATTGAAGATTAAAAAAAAAAGCTATAAATAGACAAATTTAAAGGTAATTTATTTAGAAAATAAGAAATTTATTATAAAATAATATTTTGTCAATATTTGTTGATATTTTATCGACATTTTAGTAATAATATCTTGAATATTTTGGCAAAAAGATGATATTTTTTTGAAAACGATATTTTGTTAACAATATAGTGACATTCTTGATATATATATTTTTTTACTTTTTAGCAAAAAGATATGGATATTATGTTTCGATGTCAGGATGTATAAAAATTGACAATATTGCAACATTGTCAACAATATCGTTGATTTTTTCATTGTTGGTTTCATATATGATATGTGTAACTCACTTTAAAGCCAACTAGGGGTAGTGTCTAATTTAAATATTATCTCATCCCATCTAATCTAATTTAGATTGTAGTTTTAATATGATTCACTTTAAAAATAATATTTTAACATTTTTTATTAAATTATCACATTATAAATTATCATATTTTTACCTTTTTATTGTAGTTATATTTTTTACTTATCTCATTTAGGCTCAAAAGTAAATAAGATATTACAACTAATACTATCTCATTGTCATTTCATCCAATCAAAAATTAAGTGGGACAATATGGGATGGGTTATTAAAATTAATGGGATATCCTATGGGTTAATGGGAGGTCTCGTCTTATTTGACATCGATAGGGTAAATAAGTCAACATAATACCTCCAATATAAGTCAAGTTGAATCATACACGGATCATGGTTTATAGGTTTTGAAATAGCACTTGGATTGGAAACAATTTAAAGTACAAAATTTACATTTGAATTGCAATATATGTATAGATTTTCGAGTCTTTTAATTTTACTCAATTGATACAACTTAATTGATGTTTTTTTCATGTGTAAAGATGGATTTCTCCTCTTTTAATTAAAACAAAAACAAAAAAAAATTATCTTCTCTCTCATCTCTCTCCCACTTCATAGTTTTTAATGGGAAAGAACTCTAAAAGCTCTCCCTCTCTCTTGTTCTCAATTTTCTAAGCCTAACTATTACTAAATTCGTGAATCTTTAAATCAAATAGGTTACATTCAAATATTAACAAAATGCACTTGCTCCAATGAAAAATAATAGCCTTTTAATATCCATAATATGAATAATGATCATTCTTATAAAATTTATATTTGTATTTGAGCATTTTCATGTTCAAATCTAAATCTTGATGTACTTATGTAGAGATTTGAAACCTATTTTCTAAACAATCATTGTAGATTTTGCTATCATTAATGATGAGAATGCATGAGCATTACCGAAAGGTCCATGACATGTTCCAATTGGGTCTATTATTCTAATAATTACTTAATGGGTTAATTAGCCTTTGGGCTATGGAGAAAGAACATTGGTTACTAGCTTTGTGGCTATAGAGCAAGAGTTACAATATAAAAACCTGTTTGGAAAGTTTGATTACGTACCTTTCACTATTATCATTACAACTTCATTGTTCAATATCCAATTGAAGAGATTCAAACAGGATTGCAAAACTTATTTAATGGCTATAATTGTTTCACAAATACAATTTTTATAATTGGATATTTACTAGGAAAAAATGGGCTACCAATATGGGACCAAAAATCTGTATCGATTGAGTGCAGAAAGACTCCTTGAAGCCATTTGGGCAACCTTTTTTTTTTTTTTTTTTTTTTTATGCTTTTAATTGCAGAAACTAATTCTATTATGGTTTCATTATCTTTTAGCAATTATTATTGTTTTCGAATTTTTATTTTTCAACAATTATGAAGTCTAATTATTCTAGGAGTCTGGTTAGGTCTTATTATATATATGCCATAGAAGTTGAACACTACGTACATAATTCAAATTTCAATCCAAAAGTAAAATTCGTGAGGCATTATGTCTCTCTTGGTTCTTCATCCAATTTATGAATTTATCAAGGCTCCAACCTTGTAGCATTCAAGAGCTTATAAAGGCTTGGGAAACCTTGTGGCACTCTAATCAATCCCACAATCTGTATTCTAGTTTCTTGTGATGCTTTTACACTCAATTTCATTGTTGGGTTTCAAGGTTACAACCTTTGGGGGTTCACATTACTTTGTTCTCTATAGGTTTTCAAGGCTAATCTTTTGGGGTCACATCAGTTGGTTTTAGAGCGCAGTTCTAAAGTCCTATAAAAAAGTGGAACTCTATTGTTTCAATTCTAGAATGAGACTAAATTTCACTGGTAGATTCTTCAAAAGATGAAACTCTAATGTTAGAAGCTGATTTTTGTTATGTCACATTTTTTTAACATGACGAACTATAAGTCACTAGAAAACTACATCAAAAGAAATGACATTAGGGTATGGTACTAACTCTGATACTTATGTCAATTTTTGACAAAAAAGTTAAGATCAAAGGGAATTTGTGAAAGTTTGATTGAAAAATTTATGCGTACCTTTTATGTTATTGTTAACCTATTTATAAGTTTAGAAGAATGGAATAATCGTAAATAATCTATATTCTTTAATTAATATTTAAATAATAACTTTAATTTAAATATTGAATTATTTTATATCTAGTATTTTTTTAATATATTAATGACCTTCCACAAAAGTCAATTGTGGGCCTATAGGTTTGACTTTTCAAATCTAATATTTTTTGGGCCTGATTTTGCTAGATCTCTTCATATTTACACCCTTGGATTGATGGTTGATGGGAGTTTGAAATTAAGCCTACTAGTATAGATATAGAACTAGTCTCTCAACTTCACCGATCAATCTCTAGGTAACCAAAAGTTAGAGTTCTATAGACAAGAACTAGAGAATTGAATTTCTTTAAGCCCACCCTTGGCAAGTGGATCATACCCTTTATTTTTTTTTTACTTTTTCTTTTGTTGACCTTGAATGTTTGCACGAACACCAAGAGCATGAAGAACACATACACCCTTAGCTTCTTTTTCTCTATTTTCTATGGACTGAGGTTGTTAGACCAAGAAACTATCTAAAGGGCTGTTTATATTTCCCTTTTCTAGGAGTGATGCATAAATTTTTATTAATAGCTCACAAGTGCACGAATCATATATAGTAAGCAACAAATATACTTTCAAGGTTGGACTCTCGAGGAATTGCAGTGGTTTAAAATAATTTTTGCTCCTCTTAAAACCAAACAAATAATTAAACGAAAAATTAAACCTAAACACTCTATCAAGATGATTGGGTCAAAAATCCTAAAATAAGGACAAATGAATAAATGTGGACTCAACTCAAAACAAAATCACGAAAGTTGTAAAAATCATTGAAGGATTTATGGGAAGTTTAACAAGTTAACCGTGCTTGCTTCAAAATTTTTGGTGAAATAACATGAACGAACATATAAACTTGAATTGTTGGTTTTCCTTTAAATTACGAAAACTCCTATGTCAAGGATAATTTTCTTTATTAATTAATGAATTAATATCCTATAATCGGGAGGATCAATTAATCAATTAAATTATGCCCAAGAAAAATTATATCATTTAAATTAATGCAATGATCAAGTCACCAATTAAAACCCTTAATCAAGTCCTCCATTGCTTGTTTATAAGACAACAAGTCATCTATATGAATGTTTAGACACAACAACTTGTGCTTCAATAGCTCTCGTGTATCAGTCAGGTAATCTAATTATCCTCTCACTACAACGAAGTTGCAATGGTTCTTAACCATGGATTAGGGTTTGCTGGTTCGGTCGAGTATTAGCGTTAACATGTAGTGGTTGTTTGATCCCATCAAATTCCAATTCCTCGAGCAACTCCTTACTTCAAAGTTCATTGTTGTTCATGTTCAAGAAATATGGCATTCGTCGGCACAAACACCTTATTCTCTTGAGTATTAATGTAACATCTCAGTATTGTTTAAACTTAAATAAAATACAAAAGTAGACATTTATAAAATATGTGATTAAAGTCTACGTAATTCCCTTCCTAGCATCCAAATCATATAAATGAAATCTTATACTAAGACACTAAAACTTATTTAACCATAATATTTTTGAACCAAATATTATCTAAATAGGACCAACTAACTTTTAAAGATATTGCCAAATCCTCCTCTTGGGGATTCTTGAAAAATGTTAAATAAATTTTGGATGAGTGATACCACTCAGTATAGAAACTCACCATACCAGGAATATTAAACAATCACATTTAACAAATAATTTATTTAAGACAAACAACATGCCAATGCTCATGTTTTCAATATGAATGTCAATATAATGCATGATCACTACTCAAACGATAAACTTTGAAGACTATATTTCACATAGTGTCGTGACTCGTATCAAAACTTACAACACTTATCTTTATTAATAGGTCGTTACTCATAGAAAAACATTCAAAATTGATCTTTCTCAGTAGGTTACGACTAAAAACAAAACTTTTCAAAACTATATTTTATAGAATGTCATGAATTCTATCGTATGAATCTAAAGTCAATACAAAATGTCACCTATTGGTGACCAAAACAATAAATCACTCATTTGTGATTAGCATGCATAGAAGGTAAGTGCAAGTGAGTCATAAAAATCGTGCAAAAATATGTCCAAATCATATGGCAAGGACACCTCTCCCACACAGCCCAAAACAAATACAATATGCTTCCAATCAAAGTCCAATCATAATAATAGTAAAAAACATTATATTAAAACAATTTTCAAAAATATATTTGATTTTTAAGCTGAAAACATAATTCAAAATGTGAGATTTCAACATCAAAAGTTTTGAATATCTTGCATGTGAACATGCCTATACTAGATAGCTAATAACCAATTATGCAAACATAAAGCACATATACATATGAAAATAAGACCATACTCTCTATTTAGCCATAAAGATCACAAAACAAAACATGTATATGAGAATAACCATGAAAACATTCACACATATAAAAAATAATAATACTTAATGTTACAAGTAATGTTAGTCTACTTACCTAATACGAGTAAATCAACACTACTAAAATCATCAACTAACTCAATTGAGCTTAGCCTAAATAAATTATAAGTGTATAAGTGTTAGACCCTCGTAAAATTTTAAGTCATAAGTCTTACAAATTAAAACAAATAACCAAAAATTCTTATTATATTACTTAGGTCTAATCTTTATTTTAAACTTATGTTTTTTTTTTTTAATTTATTTCATGGTATGGAGAACCAAAAATAATTTATTATGAACACAAATGGTGTCATAAAATCATGAAATTTTTATAGAATTTACAAAGACATATATAGTAAAATGTCCAGTAAAATTTTTAATTTAGATATAATTAAGATTAAATAGGAAAATAGTTTTTACAACGGTCTATATGAACGAAACAACAATACTATTGGACTTAAATAATTTTCAAAAAATATTGATGAATTATATCAAATTTAAAATTTTACAGGAGTATCATGACTTAAAGATATAAATACATTAAAAAAATTTTAATTTCATTTTAACAAGAGTAACCTTTTTAAAATTACTTTCAGAGTGAACCTACTACTTAAACTTTTCAGTTATCAGCAGCAGAATTTCAACTTATAAAATTCACAAAAATTATGTATTTAACATTTTTGCATGAAAATAATTATTAACATGTTTTTCTAATATATATAAAATAGCATTGAATATAGCATTATTTAAAATATGAAATAAAAATTTAAATTACAAAGTGGTCACAAACTCACCGAAACCTTGTATCCCATGAGAAGTCACTCTTTCTCGAACTCTACTTCCCTCTCCCCAAATTTATAAGGGATTTCTTGAGGTGAACACAAATATTCCCCGGCCAGATCCTCCTAAACGATTGGAGGTATTTAATGTGCATAATGGTTTAGTGCAGAGAGATTGGCTAGAGTTTAATGAGGCCTATGCCTTAAACAAAGCCCTCTAATGAGCAGAGGGTGTATATGTTGTCTAAACAGGACCGAGGTCTGAATGTGATAAGACCAGACAACAAAAGGGATTGGAAACAATTTTTATTTTACGTTTCTGGTCGGTGGGAGTTCGAGGAGGAATGGAATTTAAATCCTTTGGCTTGGGTGAATGTGAAGAACGTGCTTAAATGTTTGTGTTTTCACCTAGTCACTTTAAATGAATGAGCAAAATTCGTCAGCCCTAGCTCCAAAGATACCTAAGAAAACTAAGGCCTTGGAAAAAGGTCTTATCAACTCCCCGTCTATAGTTGCAAGATTACTACAACCTGGTGCCAGACCACCGAAAACAAGAATTAACCGAGCTACACATTGTTCCTCTAAGAGGAAAGCTTTGACCTCAGAGTTCGGGTCCAACTTTGAGCTTGTGGGAGAAGATTTAGCTTCAGGACCAAGATTGTGGTATAATTTTGTTCTAGCCCATTAAATGAAGTTATTTGCCTAATAATCTATTTTTTTTTTTGGCAGAGATGGATCCTAATGATATCAATGTGGACACCCTATTCACCAGAGTTTAGGCGATGGATAAAGCACCATCCTCCTTGCAAGGTTTGAAGAAGAGGAAGATTGCCTTGAGGAAGACGACGCCACCTACTCCATCTCAAGGCATCAACAAGGAGGATAGTCAGGAATCTCCCATTTTGCCTTTATTCATGGCCCCTCAACCTCCCACACTGGAGAAAGGGAAAACCATGTAGTGTTTTAATGATGGGCTTAACATCTCAGAGCCCATTTTGGGGAACCCTACTGCCATGGACGAGTTCATCTGGATGTTACCAACTGGACTAACACTTGCAAGAGGTTGACGTGTTAACACTTAAAAATCGCAAGTTTGTGGAGGTAGTATGACCACCTCTCTCTCTCTTTGTTTTTTTTTGCTTCTAACTGTTGTGTTCGATGTTCCTTATACTAGTGCATGCCTTTCATCTATTATTTTAAGGTACGACATCTTGAAAAGATGAAGAATGACCTCAGGATCAAGAAACGTGCTTTATCCAAGATGTCCTATTTACATCCTAAAATATCGACTAGCAAAGAGAGAACAGGTGGCCCTTAAAGCTAGTGAAGAATATGAGAATGAACTCCAGGCCTTCAAGGAAGAGTTGGTCGAAGAGAAAAGAGTGGGTGGTGAAGTCCAGTAGGACCTGGATGTAGCCAAGGCCAACAACATGAAAATTTTCCAAGTGGGTTATAACAAGGCCATGGAGACCTTAAAGGTTAAGGTCGTTGAGAAGGGGAAGCTTGAAGAATACAACATTATCCTCGACCTAAACTCACCCACACCCGATTCTTCCTAAACTCATATCAATGATAGGGCTGAAGAGGTGGATGATGAAAAGGATGGTGTCGTTGATGGCGACGTCATACTACCTTGTTCATGCTCTTTTTATTTTGTACTTTGTTTTATTTTGTTTTTAAAGTACGAGCATGTTAGCTTGTGTTTTTAAGAAACATTTGTTATTTTGTATGAAAAATTAGTTCGACCTATAAAATAATATTGCATTCAACAAAACTTCGTATATGTTCGTTATTCATTCAGCTCATTTATGGAATGTGTTATTTTATTTATGCTGTTCGGATAAATGAATGATGTTCAATATTATCCTTTATATATTATTATTATTTTAATATTTTTTTATTTTTGTATTTTTATTATTTTATTATTATTCTTTATTTTATGTATATATTTATTTTATTATTTTTTTCATTTTTTTATTGGTTGGGTACATAGGAATACATAATTTTGTACATGTGTGTAAGAACTGTTTACAACCTATGGATATATAAAGAGGGTGAGGTAAGGACAGGTTATAATTGTAACCTTAACTTGTATTCTTTTGCTTATTATTGACAAATATTGATTGGGTTTGCGAATAAAAGTTTGGGATTTAAAAAAAGATAGCTCGACGTTGTTTAGTAAGGTCGAGCGTCTAAAGCATGAGAATATTTTGTTATGTGAGAGTTACACAGCCCAATCAGTGCAACACGAGAAATCTTTAAAGGAGATGGCTAGGTTAGTTGAAGAGGAAACATTGTGGGATGATGCATACTTGAAGTGTGGAGAGGATGTGTTTCTTGATATTATGCAGTCTACCCTTGAGTTTGAGAAAGTGCTTGAGGATAAGGTGATGACTCTAGAGGGTGTTCTTCAATGCTTGCCAAAGTTTCTGAATGGTATTCAGGCCAAAAAATTTCCATTTGTTCAACCTGAACCATTAGATAAGAACAAAGCTCTCGCATTAAAGCGCTTAAGAAGCATCTAGTTGTGACATGTATTTTTGTTTGTAATGAAGCTCAACACAATGTTCTTAATAAAGTAACAAAGAAATATTTATATTTGTTTAATGTTGTTTACATAGATTTTATTTTATTTTATTTATGTGTAACGTTATTCAAGTGTGACCTAATGCGTTTTCCCTTATTAACTAGGAGCTGGGTAGAGCCAGTCTCTAAAGGTTCGAAGGGTAGGTCTAAGCTTTCTGCCTAGCAATTGTTAGTGTAGGCGATCAACTCATGTGACCTAATGATTTTTCCCTTATAAACCTAGAGCTACGTGAAGCCAGCCTCTCAAGGTTCGAAGGGTGGGCCCGAACACTCTATTAGGCAATTGTAAGTCAGTCGATCAACTCATGCGACCTAATGAGTTTACCTAAGCTACCTAGAGCTAGGAGCAGCCAGCCTCTCAAGGTTCAAAAGATGGGTTTGAGCACTCTGCCCATAAATTGTTAGCCAAGTGATCAAATTGTGCAACCCAATGCTTTTCCCTTATCGACTAGAGCTAGGCGAAGCCAACCTCTCAAGGTTTGAAGGGTGGGCTCGGGTGCTCTGCCCGACAGTTGTTAGACAGGTGATCAACTCGTGCGACCTAATGTATTTCCCTTATTGAGACCTGGAATTGGGCGAAGCTAACCTCTCAAGGTTCGAAGGGTGGGCCCGAGCACTTTGCCCAGTAGTTGTTAGCCAGGAGATCAACTCGTGCAGCCTTATGCGTTTCTTATATGTGTATGCAATATGGGATTATTCTATATTTATTAAGGATTAAATTGAGAGTTTAGAACCTAATCATGTGCATTTTTTTGATTTATCAAACATATTATTTTTCGGAGTTACTGAGTATGTGTTGATGGATTTCAAGTATTTCGAGCTTAAACAGTGAAAACGTACATCACACGACATGGTACATATGGTGCATGGCAAGCAAGTTCGTGCATAGACACTCACGTCCCGGCCCAAGCCACTTGGCACCGCAGCCTAACCCTCTCTGGTTACAAATGTGTTCCCAATTCCATCTCGTGTATCAGCGGTGAATTACCTGAGTCGTGGCCCGCGTAGGTTTTGTGAGAATAAGGGACCTATTTTCCAGCATCCTACTTTTACCTAAACCCTATTGTGATTAGGCTATGTGTGCCTATAAATACTTAGTTATAATCCTAAACTAAACAGAATGTAATAAGCAATAGAAATATATATAATCATATAGAGAAAAGCATAGAATTGAGATTAACTTTGTAATCAACCTTCAAGAGAAAAATCTAGTATAATTGTAGCAATTTCTAAAGACCAATTTGAAGAACGAGATCAAGAGTGGAAGCATAGAATTTAGAGTGATCTTCATCAAGAGATTGAGTAAGTTGGAGTGATATTCATCAAGAGATTGAGTATATTATTTCTTTTCTTCTCTCTTCTAGTAATTTAATGCTCTCTTCAATTGTAATTCTCGGTTTGATGAACATAAGAACAGCTAATCCTTTATTATTCTAGATGACTTATGAACCCAATTTTCTAGCATGTGTTGATCTAAACTATCTCCCTCTTTTATTTGCAAATTTATAATTATATTATTTGATTTGATTTAGGATATTTTACAAGTTGGGTAAACTCTCCCTCATACATAGCTACTATCTTGTTTCCTTGTTGTAATTTAAGGAACTCGTGTTCCTTTTATCTTCAAACACTCTTTGGAAGTATTTCTCAAAGAAATTTTAAAGCATATCCCAAGTAAACATATCCATGTTGCCTTCATGTTGACATCAGATCTCCTTGGAGCATATATGCGGCATTTTCCACTTTCTCTTTTTCATTGCATCATACAACAGTAAAAGTATTTTCCATCTCAGATAACGAATTTTCTACCTCTAATGGATTTGTAGTACCCCTCAAATGTTGGTGGTGATAGCTTATTGAATTCAGACTGTAAGTCCTATAAGTCCCTTTGTGTCTTTGTTGGCATTCCCATTTGTAAAATACGAAGTCTATTTATTTTACTTAGTGTTTCTATCTACCTCTTTTTATAGTTCTTTACTTGTGATCAGTATCGCACACACTCACGTAAATCTTAACACTAATGCATATTTGTATGATACACACACTAGGGGTGGTTAGGAGCATATATTTGCATGTTAAAATGTGTTTTTAATTGCATGTGTTCCTTGGGTTAGTAGGTGTTTATGGATTTTTAATTAGTGAAGTTTTTCCTTGAAAAAACTTATTTTTAGTGGCTCGCTTGGGTTTGCGGAGGTCTCGTTGGTGGCTCATTGAGGTGGTCGACAAAGGGTCAGCGAGTGTAAACAGTGTGGAATTGTGACTCATTGAAGCTTGTTGACATCTCATGAAGGGTTTGCTAAGGTGGTCAGCGAAGCCTCGTGGGGGTGCACGATGAGGGATCAGCAAGGATCCTAGAAGCTAAAAAATCAGGTATAAGTACCCCCTCTCTTTCCTTATTTTACACACCTTTCACACTTCTTTAATCCCTCTTTCTCATACTCTTTCAGCTGACTTGTGGTGTTGCATAAAATTTTTTTTGCTTAAAATATTTTTTATCAAAAATATATTTTTCCTGTTTCACTAATACATTGAGTGTTATTCTGTATTAGTGATTTAGAGGTGATTATTCACTTGATATTTTTGTGAATTAATTTCAAAAGTAGAATCCGTATTCTCAATACATCTAGTGTTATTTTTTTTTTGAGATACAAGGTAGTGGTGGAGTTTATTTTCGTCTCAATATATGTCGAGTGTATTTCCATATTATTTATATGCAATGACGTACCCAATCGTGGGCTGTACCGGGCTTGAGCCCGGACAGCTTTTTTTTTTTTATTTTTTTTTATTATTATAATTTTTTAATTAATATTAATAATATAAATATAATTTAATATATTATATTATAATTATATCTTTTTCTTTAAAAATAAAAATATTAAATATTTAAAATATATATGTTTTAATTTACACTCATATCAATAGTTATGTATTATATACTCCTCAAAATTATAATTTTTAAACTTTTTAATTGGTAAATATTGTTTAATTATTAATTTAAGTATATATTTAAGTATAAATTTATATGTATTTAACACTCTTTTTTTATAACAATTTACCATTATTTTATTAAATATGTTTTTTTTTCTTCTTTAAATTATTAATTAGAGCTCTTTATTTCAAAATATATATTATATCATTGTTATATTAGAACATAAAATTTATTTTAAATTTATATAATATCAATTACTATTAATAGGTGAAAAATAATTAGGCATATAACTTATTTATTGATTCTTTAATTATTTAATTATTTTAATTTTTTGTTTAATTGTTGTTAGGTTTATTTAAATTTGTAATTTTTAATTTATATACTTTAATTTACATTAAATATTTTTTTTTGTAGGTTATAATAGATAAACCTCACAAAAATTCTAAATCATTTAAAACTCTTCATTTATTCTTTAAGAAAATAGATGACCAACAATCAACCAAGATACTTCTATTGAGGCTACTAACCAAAAAAGTAAGCGATCTCAAAAACTACTTGTTGAAATTTGCAGAAAAAATTGAATCTAAATTAATAATCGATGAATTTTATGATCTAAAGCGTCGTCGGGCACAACTTAAATAATTTTTTTTATTTTTAAAATTTATATTATTTTTTTAATATTAACTATAAATCTTAATATTATAAATAAAAAAATTAAAAATTTTATTTTAATATAAATTACCCCTCCTAAAAAAAAAATTCTAGTTACGTCCCTGTTTATATGAGGTATTTTATCTTAAAATCATACTTTGGGTAAACTGTATACATTGTTGTATATGCATACTGATTGCAGGTATTTACATCACACTGTGTGGTGGTGTGGCTCTAGAGGTGAGTTGGATCCAGTTAGGATCAAAGTAGTTGTGGAAACTGCTAGTAATAACAACCTAGGTAGTTAAGACTGGTGGTCCCTAACTGAGAGAGGTATTCAGAGTCTTACCTTATCAAGTCTGTATTAACTGCTTATTACTTTTAGGAAACTTGGATGCTGCGTGGTTACCTTAAGCAACTCTTGGATGTTACCACTTAGGATTAGAGCCAAAGTGGGTTTACTACGTTATAACATTATGTTTGCTTGATCTATTGCATGAGTTAATACAATCTAAGTATAGACAGTATATGTGACAAAAAATATAGTATATACAAAGATTGGAAAGCATTTACTCCTTTTATCATTATTGTGTGATATCTACCTTATTTGTTTATTATGAAATTTCTTATTAAGTGTTACTTGATTTCTATTGCTTGTACCAGAAGGACAAGTCCTTAGGTGTCCGTATTCCTAGACTTTATTGTTCATTGAGTTAGGACTTCCCTCAATTCATATCAAAGCTGGTACACCCTAGTTGGGCTTAACTGCTCCAATGTTGATATGTTTCTCGTACTTTTCACACACACTCACTTTTCACCAGGATGGATTTTGTTGAAGGAGAAAATGTAGGTAGACCTCCACTTCTCAATGGGCATGATTATGCCTATTGGAGGTCTCAGATGTGAGCTTTCTTCTGGTCAATGTGAGACTGTATTTGGTATCAGGTAGAGAATGGTTGGACTCCTCTTACAAAAACTCTTAAAGAAGGAACTGTTGTTCTCAAGCCCATGACTTAATGGAATAAAGAAGAAAGTCATGAATGCGACTGGAATAGTAAAGGACTGTACGCATTTACCCGAACTATCACCCCTGAAGAGTATTGGCAAATTTCTGCTTGCACTACTTCTAAGGAAGCTTGGGATATTTTAGAAATAATGCATAAGGGTACCTCTTTTGTTAAGAAATCCAAGCTTACGAGACTGAAAAAAGATTATGAACTTCTTCAAATGGAGGAAGATAAGACTTATGATAACTTTTAAGGTCGCTTCTCCAATATCATCAATACGTTCCTACAACTTGGGCTATCCTATAGATGAAGATCTTCAAGCTAAGAAGATTTTGTATAGTTTGCTTCGGCATTTTCAAGAAAAGGTTATTCCTATAAAGACAGTATTCAAAGGAGAACCCCTTTAAGTCAATGAGATCGTTGGTGATCTCCAAGCTTTTCAAATTCACCACCTCCTTCACAAAATAACTTCTTCTATTGATAAAGGGAAGATTCTTGCTCTAAAGACCACCAAGACTCACAAAGAAAAAAGTAAAGCCACTGTTGACAGTGATGACTCATCCAACTTCGATGAAGAAGAATTTGCTTTGTTAGCAAAACAGTCTAAGAAATTCTTCATGAATAAAAGAAGTGCTCATAGTAAATCTAAATGGGAAAGCTCTAATCAAAGAAATTTCAAAGTCAGAGTTGAAGACTCAAAGGAAGATGAAGATAGACATAAGTCTAGGAGTCAAACCAGACAAGTCAATGTTACGAGTGTGAAAAAGTCGAACACATTATTGTTTAGTGTCACTTAATGGGATGAGAATATGGCAAGAAGGCCATGATGGTAGAGGTTACTATTTCATATAGTAGCCGTAGTTTGGAAGATGATGAAAATACTTTTATAGCTTTTATGACGACTAAAGATAATCCTCTCACTCAATCTTCTAGAGTCCTTGATGAGGATGAGCACGATGAGCTACTGGATACTTACAATGAACTGCTCAAATAGCACATTAAGACTAAGAAAGCTCGGAAGAAGGCTATGAATAGCCTTGAGGATAAAGAAAAATAACTGAACGCTCTCAAAGTTGATTTTGATAATAAGCAGTCCACTCACATCTAGGACAGAGATGATCTCTCTATGAAATGTGAGATTATGCAAAAATAGGCTCAACAACATGGTTATTAAGGCATAGTCTAAAAAATCAAGAATAAGGTTTCTTGAGCAAACCTTGAAGAGACTTCAAGATGCAAGAGATTAGTTGATAGTTGTCCTGATCTGTTTGAAGATGATATTGAAAAAATCTCACTTCTAGGAAAGAAGTTTGAGATATTGGAACGTGAAAATACATATCTTGCTCATGCTTTGTCTGAAAAGGATGATGAGCTATTAGCTCCTTGGGATAAAGTTAAAAGTCTGAGCAGTTCTACCAGATTTCTTGAGGCATCCATTAAGAAAAATGATGACCTACTGACTGCTTAGAGTGCAAAGTAATCTAACCTTGAGAAGGAGTTGGAACACTCTAGGACCTCTGTTAAGAAACTTTTGATAGGTACTCAAAAGCTTGATGGGATCCTTGTTGACATCAAGGATCCCGGTGATCGACGTGGGCTTGCTTTTACTAATGATGGTTATGCAGCTTCTTCTCCTTCTACTGTTGCTTTAGTTTCTCTCTTTACTAAATCTACAACTTCTACTGCTATTGCTTCCACAACTACTCCTGCTTCTACTATTGCTACTCTCTTCATCAGATCTATTGTAAAAAACCCTCTTCACAAGACTATTACTGCCAAAGATAAAGATAAGGTTGCTACGAAAGGTAAGTCATAGGTGTTGTTTCAGCCAATATCTTCTATTAGCGTGAACATCTCACCTCTTACTTCTTCTTCTTGTCATGCCAGTGATGGCTTATTACCTACATGCTTCAACCCTTCTTGTCATCTACATGCTTCATCCCCTCTTATCACCACTGTGGTGAGTTGAGCATATCAGAACTCAATGGCTGGAACGACACTTGTAACTTACCTTTCGTAGTAACTTTACCTTTACCTTTTGCAGTAATAGTCTTTTGAAGAGAATCTTCAACAGCTGGTCTGATGAATTGAGAGGTACGGTTGTCATTTTTTAATTATCATTTTAAATTCTTTTAGGTACAGTTGTAAAAGTTAATTTTTTTAATATTATTTTCCTAAAAATATATAGTTTGACTTGTTTTTTATATGAAATACTATATATGATATTTGTGTTATATCCCTGCTTATATCGCATACCATATATATATAAAAACACCTCAAATACATGCAATAATGAATATGTGATTAGAAATTAATATATTTCATTAATAAACAATAGAAGCAAACACATGAACACTATCAAGGCATATCGCCCATCACAACAGCAAAAATACACAAGCCTATTCCTCTAACCAAATCAACTATATATACATATGAGTTAAATCTAATTAACTAGGTAGTGTGTCCAATACTATCAATAAGAAATTGACATACTTTTCTTTGTCAAACATCAAGTCCTTCCCGTGTGTATGTTTTCTTTTCTACAAACTATAGAAAAATGTAATTATATATATAACTAAAAGAAACTACATGATAATTAAACAAATAAGAATATGATGATTCTAAAAACTTACATTAAACTAGCTCTTAACATATATTGTATGCATATGCATGAAAATATTTTTTAACTTACTAGTAGTGAGTGAGACTTTCTTGGTTGATACATAATATCTCTCATATATCTTATCACGGAAAAGCCACACTTAATACCATTATTTTGAATAGGTGCCTACAAATATATATAAGACAACATAAATGTATACTTAATTAATAGTCACTAGCCTAGCTAGATTTACTTATAATTAAAAAAAATACATACATATAATAAAAGATAAATTAATACTAATCATAATAGGCCAAAAACTAGGTGGTGGCTTAAATAGACGTGTACCATCTAGAAAAAACACTATAATATTGATATAATAAAACAAATATTAGTCATAATCAATCATGCATGATTAGAAATAATTTAAAATCAATTTAATGAAATATATGAGTTTCTCCTACCCAATGATCATATCTTGAAATCTTTGTGGTGGACTGTTTTTAAGTGAGTCAAACCACTTAACAACACCATTATATGGGTGGATCGCCTCAAGTATCCAATAATTTATACAATTAATTGTAAATCATTTAATTAAAAATGAAGAACCATAAAATTAGAACATAAGAAAACTATAAATTAATAAAATACTGATGCTAGCCAATAGGGGACAAGAAGTTTTTTTTCTCTCCTACTCCAAGCATTTGTTCAACGAGAGAATCGATTTGATCATCAAGAATAAGGTTCCATTGATTTGATATCAATGTAGATGCAAATAGCGATATAACTTGTGATTTTTTACATTTTTTATGAAGTGATCAAATAAAATCCTACATTTAGAAGAAAATACAATTATTATATGACTATTCAAAAAATCCTACATGTAAAATTATGTTAATAAATACAATTATAATAAGAAAATCAATGTTCATTTATACTAATCGAATCATTTTGGGTGATTATTCATATTTTTGGCTAAGCTACCATACATCCTTCAGTATGTCCAACACCCCAATGGAATTTGGCAAAAACTCTTCATCTTTAAGTGACTTCTCAATACTGACTCGTGCATTATACTTACCAAGAAGTATATGATGCACTTTAACATATGGGTCACTTGTTTGGTAAACTTTACCCTTATCCACAATATTATTCAGTTCATCCAATGTTAAATATCAAACAATTTCCTAATAATATTATTAAACTCATATTAGAATTGCTTATAATAAAACAAGTTATAGTTGAAATTAAATGTGATGCATATCTCTAAGTCGTTGATAGGAGTTGTTGGATTCGTTGGAGGAATAAAAGTGTTGCTCTCTTGAGTGATACCAGGACTTTTTGCTTAAGTACTTGATTCTCTACCCTTAACCTCCAGTTTTCTTCTAAAAGTTGTTTTTCTTTGTCAACATTCCCTTTATTTTTATTTGGCTTTATTGGGTTCTTCTCAAGTGTGGGCGTGTGATATCTCTTAATTATGGTAACCCCATAACTAGCATCTCTAACAAGTCCAGGGTGTTCTTTTGTCTGTAATGACTTACCCAATATATCCTTGTGACCAACGGGTTTAAATTCGTCCAATTGTGCCTTTCTTTCATATTCTTCCTAAAAATTAATTGATACGATCCTAGAAAGCTCAAGGAAGAACTTATTGAGCTAATTTATTGGCACAACAAGAAAGCCTTTTTGAAAACAGTGGATGCAATTAGAGTTCAAGAGTTGTGGATGGATGCAAGGAATGTGCACAAAGAAGAGATTAAGAAGGGCTCATATTTGATCACCATAATTGAAGATAATCAAGGGGACTTAAAAAATGGGTGAAAACAATTAGTTGGACTTTATTTCCTTACAAATTCATGGACAAAAGTGGGCTAACTTATAATCATATGCCGTAGATTCTTTTAGTCTAATAATTTGATTTATGGGCTTAAACCCTATTATTTTATAATTTTAATTATTGGAAAGATATTTAGGTTGTTTTATGTTCAATTGGGTGGCACACACATAGGAGTGTTAAGCCTATGGTGGCAACCAAGTGTGTTAACCCATTAGGTGTTCTAATCTCATTAGGATTGTCATTAGGGTTTTCTTTTTAGACTATATAAATATGTAACTATGGCTACAGTAGAATGAAGTTTTGAATGGAATAAAAACTGCAAGAGTTTAGGGCTTTTAGCTCTTTTTGTGTTAATAACACAAATTATAACTTTTTAAGGCTTAGGAAACCTTGTGGCATTCATCAATAGTTTATCAAGGCTTGGGAAAACTTGTGGCACTTCCCATCCCACAATGATACCTTTGGTTCTTGGCTCTATATAGACAATGGGTCAAGGTCCTCTTATTCCTTTGGTTCTTTATAGTCATTGGGTCATGGTGCTATCACTCAATCTGAATTTGGCTTTTATGGATTTGAAATTAAATTGTTGTTGGGTTTCTAGGCCTGTTCTTGGGGTTCTCAATCACAAGTTTTCTGTGGGTCTCACGTCGTGTTCTATGGGATTCGCATCATTTGATATCAGAGCAAGGCTCTAAATTAGGTTAATCTATCATTTTATTTTCTTTATTTTTTCTGTAGTGTTTTTTTTCTTTATTTTTGTTTCATTTTAGTTCCTTCTTTGTTTTTGGTTTGGAGTCTAAAAAAAATAGATTTGGTCAATTTGGAGTCCAATTCTCTCAATTCTTTGTTTGTTTCGTTCATTCTTATCGTTCGTTCGCTTGTAGTGTTGTTGTCTTGTTCTTCCATCTTGTTCTTGAGTCCAAATTTTTTTTTCTTGATTAGTTGGTTTTTGAGTAAAAAAAAAAAACATTACAGAAAAAGAAAAAAAATATTCAAAAAAAAAGGAGAATATGTTTCACACTTTTTGCACTAAGTGCCATGTCAAAGAGAAGGTATGTCACATGGTCATTGATGAGATGTTTTATACTAATTATGCTAGCGGTACTATGGTGGAGAGATTGAACTTGCCAACTTTTCCACATCCAAGACCATATAAGCTACTACGGATGAATGAATATGGTGATTAGAGATACACAACCAAGTCCTAGTGCCATTTTTAATTGAAAAGTACAAAGATGAAGTACTTTGTGATGTAAGCCCCATGACTTATTGTCATATTTCATTGGGGAGGGATTGGAGACTTGATAGAAGAGCTACCCATGATAAGGTCACAAATAGGTACAAATTTGTGAAGGATAATAGAAGAATTACTCTTGTTCCCTTATCTACCAATGAAGTGTATGAAGATCAAGTGAGGGTATTTGAGGAAGAAGAAAAAGAAGAGAAAGAAGAGAAAAGACAGAGGGATCAAAAAAGAAAAGAAATAGAAAAAGAGAAAGAGAAAGAGCAAGGAAAAGAAAATGAATCCGAACAAAAAGTTAGTGATTTTCAAAGTGAGTGTGATTTACAAAAAAAAAATAGTGAGAAAGAGAGTGAGAAAGAGGAGAAGCTTGAGAAAAAATATAAAAAGGAGATAAAAAAAGAAGATGATTTTATTGATTTTATTGGAGTAGAGCAATACAATGAAGTCACATGCAACAAGCATCAACTTTATGCTATAATTGATCAAAAAAATCCAAAAAGGGAAGCCAAGAGTTTATTGAGTCTAGAGCTTAAATCATCCTTCGTGACACAAACAATCCCCAATATTAAAGCAAAGATTCAGGGATGAATCTTTTTGGGAAAAAGGGGAATGATTAGAATCAAGGAGCATCACCAAAGGATCCATGATATCCAATTGGACCTACTACTCAAAGAAACACTTAATGGGCTGATTTCTCTGTATTTGGGCATGTGCTATAAGATTTGGATAGCTTGGGCGTGACACAAGAGTATTTACAAAATAAAACCCTGATTTGGAAAGTATCACCGAGCAGCTATCACATTTATACTCATATCTTTGCCATTCGAAATCCAATTGAAATTATTCAAGATGCGTTGCAAAGTTAACTAATTGAGCTACATTATTTATGGAAATAATATTTTCCCAAATTGGAGTATTACTTGGTTAAAACGAGCTCACAACTTCCAGCCATAAATCTGCCAAAGAATTTCCTTATTAGTTTAATAGTTTATTTGGTAGGATCTAGTATTTACCTTATAGTATTTAATATTTAATATTTAATTTTTAGAAATTAAATTTATGATTTTAATTTATATTATTATCTAGGATTTTATATTTTTCCTATAAATTCATAAAGGTTGAACAATTCTAAAAAGAAGATAGGATGAATACAATTTATGAGAACTTTTCTCTTTAATTCTTTTGAGAACTTTTATCCGAACTTATCAAGAGTTATTCTTGAGAACTTTTATTCGTGTTCTACGGAGTTTGCATCATTTGGTATCAGAGCTCAGGCTCTAAATTCAGATTCCTATCCCTTTTTTTTCATTATTTCTTGGGTTTTCTTTCATTGTTTTGTTTGTCGTTCTAACACTTTTTTTCTCTTATTGTCATATTACAGTTGAATTCATTAGAGTCTCCGTCATAGTCTTTTGTTTTCGTTGGAGTTTGTTTGTGTTTCTTTTCTCTTTATTCTTTGTTTCCATCTTTCATTTGTTTTTCTTTCTTTCTGTCAAAATTCTCACATCGAGTATTTGATAACTTTGAGTAAAAAAAAAAAATGTGAAGAACAATAGAAGAGGAAAGAAAAATATTGTGATCTTGTGTTTGTTTCAAAAAATTGCGTTTTCTTCTTTTCTTAAAAATCTAGGCTTGCTAGATGCAATAATTGTGTAATATTTTCCATGAAAGTTTTATCCTCAAAATAAGATCTTGAGATTTTATCTTCTTTCCATATGTAATTAATCTTATTGAGAAAATATTCTTGTGTATCAATTACATTCCATAAATATTTGATCATATCTTGTGCATCAAAACTTTCTATATTTAGAAAAAATATATGGATTTGCTGCTGAAAGTACTTTTGCTGTCAAAATTTCATAATTATTGTCCCATTGTTTTCATTATTCCTTGCTGTATAATTCTTCTCTTGAATCCCTAAAATTGTTCCTATTATTACCTAGACCCGTGTTTTATTTTTGATCTACCATTTAAAAAAAAAAAGGTGATTGAGGAGATTGAAAATAAAGTGAACAAAAAAAAAAAAAGGATCTCGAGAGAGAAAAGAAATAAATGAGCTTACATTACAGACCAAGTGATTTCAAGGGTGTCTTAATAGTAACAAATTTGTGCATATAGAGAAGTTGTTTCTTTGTTGCAAAAGTAAAAAGTCTGGAATCAATTATTAGGGATTCGAGGACAAATCATCTTGAAGAAGAGAGGAATGATACGATCCTAGAAAGCTCAAGGAAGCACTTATTGACCTCATTCATTGGCGCAACAAGAAAGCCCTTTTGAAAACAATGGATGCAATTAGAGTTCAAGAGTTGTAGATGGACGCAAAGAAAGTGCACAAAGAAGAGATTAAGAAGGGCTCATATTTGATCACCATAATTGAAGATAATTAAGGGGACTTACACATGGGTGAAAATAATTGGTTAAACTTTATTTCCTCACAAATTCATGGACACAAGTGGGCTAACTTATAATCATATGTCGTGGGCTTCTTTTAACCTAATAATTTGATTTATGGGCTTAAACCCAATTATTTTGTAATTTTAATTATTGGACAGATTTTTAGGTTGTTTTATGTTCAATTGGGTGGCACACACATGGGAGTGTTAAGCCCATTAGGTTTCCTAATCTCATTAGGATTGTCATTAAAGTTTTCTTTTTAGGCTATATAAATATGTAACTATGGCGACAGTAGAATGAAGTTTTGAATGGAATAAAAACTCAAAGAGTTTAGGGATTTTAGCTCTTTTTGTGTGTATAACACAAATTAGACCTTATCAAGGCTTAAGAAACCTTGTAGCGTTCATCAATAGCTTATCAAGGCTTGGGAAACCTTGTGGCGCTTCCTATCCCACAATGATACCTTTGGCTCTTAGCTCTATATAGCCAAAGGGTCAAGGTCCTCTTATACCTTTGGTTCTTGGCACTTTATAGCCATTGGATCACAGTGCTATCACTAAATCTGAATTTGGCTTTTTTGGATTGAAATTAAATTGTTGTTGTGTTTCTAGGCCTGTTCTTGGGGTTCTCAAACATAGGTTCTCTGTGGGTCTCACGACGTGTTCTATAGGGTTCTCATCATTAAGTAATCACTATATAAACTTCATGATAATATTAACAAAAGCTATAATCAATATATTTTATGTTAAATTTAATTACCATCAATTCTAATGCCTTTTAGGCAGCTTCATTAATTGGAACTCCATCTCTACAATGTGTATGCCTCCAACTAATGTATCTTCTTAGAATAATTCCATTCTCATAATTTGTTTTCAACAATAATAGCAATTATCAAGTTACATATATGAATTATATATATAATGTTAAGTAATATTGTAACATATTGAAGTTTTAATACCAATGACTCTTCGGTATTTGCAATACTTGTTTGACCCATATAATTTATGTACACTAATTGTTCTCTATTTTGTTTGGCCTCCTTGCTCAAATCTTATAAAAACTTACATAAATCAAATTCATGATATATATATATATAACAATATGGTATGTATTGAAAGTAATTGATTTATATGTCCAACTAATTCCATTGTTCTTAGGTAATGAAATCATATTTTTCACGGGGTGTTTTGAACAAATCCAAAAACTCAAGATTAAACACCACATGATCTTTGTTTAACTTATGTTTATATTTTCTCTATATATCACCCAACTTCTGCATGATATATACTCATGCAATCTTGGAGTCGATATTGGAAAATATGAAAGTTGTCTGCATAAAACATGTACACAATATTAACAACGATACATAATTAAATAAAAAAATAGAATAAGCAAAGAAAAATTATTACTTATTATAACATTCTGTCACAAAAGTTCCTTGCAATCATCAAGCACATTCGTCCATGCCTATAATTAATTGGAATTGAGACACGTGCTAATACCCCTAAATAAATAATGAAATCATTGGAATTTTGTCCAATAGGTATGTTTTTCGAATTAAATAGTATAGAGGTCCTAATCCCTTCACTTCGTACCTTCACCAACTTATTCATTAGGGTACAACCTCTTGTTTTCTTCTTAGTACTATTACTTGAACGTTGAGATAACTCCATCTTGCAATATTTTAAGAATGTAAGTTAATAATATAATTAACAATTAATAACTTAATATAATAACAAGTAATAAAATAATTAAATTAAAGTGTAACTTACAAAAACAATTATAAGTAAGACATTATTTTTCTTTCTCATGTACAATCCAAATTCCTTCACACTCAATTCAACAATAATCAACCTCATCATCTCCATGTTGGCCTAAAATGTCACTTTCATCTAACAAACTAACAACTTCATTATGCTCCATTACGGTGCCTCCTAATACGTCATTATTAAGAGTGTCATTATAATTCTAACGATGAGGAGTTAAAACATTCCACCATTGTTTTTCTTAAGCATCATGAATGTTGAAAACTTATTTAGCTTGTGAGGCCAATATGAAAGAGTCATTTACATGTGAAGTCTTATTTAGATCAACCAATGTGAAACCAAGAACATTCTTTTTTACTCCATGTTTGCTATCCACCCAACATTCGAATATCTGCTTGGTTTAAGAGCCTTGTAATTCTCCAAAAGTTTTCTATTCTTACTTGATTCTCTTTATCAAGTTTGTTGGAATGGAAATCATGATAAGTTACAAGAGCCAGTAAGAACAAAAGATATCCATTAAGCTTGCACCAGTAGCCACAAACTTTATTGATTCATCTGTAGAACATAATTACATAGTCAAGCTTCATCTTGATAAATGTAGATAATATAAACATGATATATATCCTCGTATCGAATATCAAGAACTCACATATTTTAAACAACTATCAGGATCCATTCTATTAGAAATTACTTGAAAAGATTAGCAAATTTTATGTTGGCTTTGTTTCATATGTAGCATAGTTTTTAACTGGTTTCATTTCTATCATTCCTTTTAAAGTTGAACATATGTTTAAATTATTGTAATGATTTGAAAATGCATTCAATGCATGTCATACAAATTTATTTCTTATGCTTAATTACTCCATTGGTCTCCGAATTTTAACTAATTTATACTTAGGTCCTCAAACTTTTAAACTCTACAATTTAGTTCCCAAACTTTTAAAATTTCATACGTAGGTCCCTAAATTTTTAAATTCTACAATTTAGTCTTCAAATTTTTAAAAATTCATGCATAGGTCCTATCTTGAATACCACAATACATATTTTTGAATCAAAATTTTAGGATTTAGGTGTGAAATTTTAAAAGTTCGGGAACTAAATTGTAGAATTTAAAAATTTGAGGACTTAAGTGAATTTAATAAAAGTTTAGAGACAAATGATAAAGTTTCTTATACAAATATATTTTCATAAATGCAAGGAAAAATGATATTCATAAACTAAACTTCGTGAACATGCACAAAATACATGTTCACATCCATGCAAAAAATTTGGAATTTGAGCATGCTTAGAAAAGTAAAAAATGAAATGAAAGGGTTATCATACTGTTCTATAGTCTTTAAACTTGTACAATTCAAAAGGATAAAATGTTGGGAAATTATAAATTTTTTTATATTTAAAAAAAGAAAAAAAGAAAGAAAGTTACCTCTAGGACTAGGACGAAAACATACAATTTCAATTTTGGTGCCATTCTTCAACCCACACCTTTTTTCCATAGCTTCAAAATCCGTGCAACTTGGTTTTGAACACTTCAATTGAAAACAAACCCATTTCTGATTACCAACAAAATATAAGTTAAGAGACTACTCATGGAATTTAAATGCAATTATAGGCCTAGAATCAGATGAAAATTTTAAGGTGGCACAAAGTAGTCAGTTGAATTATTACCAATTGAACTGGTCCATAGTTCAGCCCTGATATGATTGGGCTACTCCAAGTGGATATTTGGAAAATGTCCTACTTCTTTTACAGTCTTGAATATTCTCTTGATGTTTTCAATACCACATTCATAATCTCTCAACTTCCACAAGCATTGTAATTTAACCTACAACCTACAACCTAGGAACACAATCAATTATGTTTGGGAAGAACATACATAGGCTGATAGTGTGAGACCCCAATCTCAATTATTATTTTTCAGAAAATAATTTAAATTTTTGTATTAAATTTAGTGTTTTAAGTTGTATTATTTTTAATTAACTTTAATAAATACTTTGGTACTACAAAATTTAAAATGGTTTAAAAATAATTTATTTAATTTTATATTGATTTTTAGAAATTTTGAAAAAATGGTGTGAAATTACCAAATTGCCCCCACTCTTTTAAACTTTTCAAAGCCAAGGCCAAGGGCAGTTTGGTCATTTTACCAACTAACCCTTTTAAAACCTTTTAAACCCATTCTCCAGCCATGCGAAATATTAGGGTTGGTGCCTCCGCGAGAGAGAGAGAGAGGAAGAGAGGCATTGCTGTCGCTGTCCTCCTTACTATTCACGATGCCGAACTCCTCGCCGTCATCCTTCCTTCTCCACCCAAGAGTTCCACGCCAAACCTTGTGAAGAAATCGTGTGGAAATAGCAAGTCGATCACGACACCCACCATCCGACCACTTTCGTTCACCGTTTCTTCTGCTGTCGTTTATGACACCAGTCGCGCAACCACTAGCCGGCCACCTAACGACCATTGTTTCTCTGTTGCCATTGCAAGCGCTGTTAGTAGTTTTCCAGTGTTTTCGTCCCTCAGCGACTGAATACACCATTTTCAGCCACAAATGGTAGATTTTGTTTATAATTTGTTCTACTTCCTAATCTTGTTTGAATTTGTTACGTTTAAATCATTTTTGGGTTATTATGTGGTATTGTATTTTGGTTTTGATTTTTTTGAGTGGGATAAGAACATTGTTATTTATCCTACATATATTCCTAATTATGATTTGAGAATTCTCAGTTTCTTGAGGTATTTTTCTGAGTGTGAATTCTCGGTTCTTGAGGTATCCCAAATCTGCCTAAATTCGATTTGCTTTCTGACCAAAGCTTGGGCATTTTGTTGAGCCAAAGAATGTTTTCAGTGAATATTGGTTTGTTCGGTGTTTATCTCCTTAATTTGAATTATTAATTTATCTAGATATGCGTATTATAAATATTAAAGAGTCATGATCAAATAAGCAATTATATAGATGTTGGTCAGTTTTGATTTATAGTTTAGCTTATTGGGACGAGCAGTGTTGAGTTTCTCTCTGCCTCTTAAGTGTTATTTTTGCGAAGTTACTTGGATCTTCTCATTAGGCAACAAGCAGTTTGGATTCCTAGAAAATACAACTACTATATTGTCCTCTAAGGCAATTATCTATAACTTACATCTAGATCTTAAACTTCATTGTTAATTTCTACTCAAATTTTCTATTTCTACTACTATTTGGTGGTGATACAAATATATTTCAATTTTAGGTGAGATATATATGCATAAATATGGTCTATTTTAACTATTTATGGCTAAGCATGTCAAAGATATAGGTTATATGATATTCTTTAATAGAAGCCAAGAACCCAATCCAAGGACTTGAATGAACGATCCATGAGTTATAATATAAGATCCTTGGTTGTTATGCCTTCATTAGTTAGGATTGGCCACTGAATGCTTGTGGGGTAAAACAAGACTAGTAACCACTATATGCTTTTCTATCAAAATGGTAATGTGTTTTGATATGCAATGAACAAGTTTTTGTCTTCGACGCAATGATCTGTGTCATGCAATTGTCACTATACTAATATCTGTCCAGGAAACAAGTCGAGGCTATTCATTCAACTCTTTCCTTTAGATACTGTTTGTGTTGCTCAAAAGTTCAAGGACAACTATTCAACTAGCTAGTGGTTCTCCTAGTAGTAATTTACGAGTACTTCTAGAAATAATTATTGGTGTTGGTGAACATAATTTTACATCTTTCTTTAGATAATATTTTGAATGTTAGACTTTTTAGTGGGTGTGCTTGTCATTGTGAACTTGGTGGGTTTACCGGTGCAAAGTGTGTATTACTATGTTTGTAAGAGCTGTCATCATCATGGCATTGACAAGAGTGCTTTATGTGATCACCTAGGTGGATATCTTAGAATGTATGTACCTCTAAAAAGTTGTGTCCAGATGGAAAACTTGGATGCATAAGAAAGAGACATTTTTGCAAGTTTGAGGGTGAGGTTGGTTTGCGAGCGGACTTTTTGAGGTAGGGGTTATTACTCCACTCTTTCTTCATGCATTATTTTTATGAAAATATCATGCATCATTATGGATAATTGAATGACTGAAATTGATGCCATGTTTATAAATATTTTTATAAAAGTGTTGATAATGATGTTATAATTAACATACCCGTTTGGAAACATTTTATATGTATATATGAGATTATGAAATACTGGAATTAAAATATTTTATATGGCATTTGAGTTTTATGCATGCATCATGAAATTATTTTATGGGGAGTATTACCTGTATAATGTCTTGCGGAGATATGGTACCTCGGGGCTACTGGTTGCAGCAGACTATTTTTCGATGGACTATAGGTATGCATTTCATTTCACATGTATCTCGGAGTTGTCCATACATGGGTCTTGCTATTAGACCGCACATGAGCCTCTGAGTTGGACCCCCATTGTGTTTTGGAGTTGTTCGTCTTGGGTCTTGGTATTTGTTTTCGTCTATAGGTCGGAGTTGGACCGCCCATATGACAAGGACCCTTAAGGCGATGACCCATGTACGTTGGAGTTGACCAATACATGTGCCATATGTATTTCGGAGTATGACCATACATGGGGTCTGAGGTGGACCCACATGCGTCTCGGAGGTTGACCTCGTACGTGCCCATGTATTTCAGAGTTGACTAATACATATGAATTTGGCATAGCATATATGAGTATTTTATATTAGACATTGCATATTTCATTATGATTATATGAGCATGCATGGGGTACCTGGAATGTATACTCCACCCGGTTTCGAAAGTGAGGAAGTAGAGGTATGCCGGAGTTTAAAAATGAAATCTCCCCATTACTGTTATACTGATGATTTATTACTGGACATGCATGAAATATTTTAAATGTAGCATGCATCATTGATTTAATTGAGAACTATGCATGGAGTATACTCCTACTGAGCTAGTTGTAGCTCACCCCATTTCTCCTTTCTCTTTTCAGATTAGATAATGGTTTTTCGTAATTGTTGTGACTTGAACGGGAGATACGTACTTCCAAGGAATTCAATGAAAAGATTTTTCCTTTACCCTAATTACTTTAATTAGTTATTATGTATATTGAGTAGACAGGCTGAGATCAATTTGATTTGATATAAAAATCAAATAATTGTAACTATTTGGATTATAAATTATTTTGAAGGTTTTATTATGTTTTTATAAATATTAAATTATTTCAAGGGTACCCAAATTATATTTAAATGTTTAGTTTCATTTTAAATTTATACTTCACAATTAATTATTTTAAATTAATAATTTTCTTTCAAATTTTATTTATTTTCTTAAAAATTCACGTGCTCAAAAATTTGGGGTGTGACAAATAGGCAAAAGTCCAATTATTAATCTAATAAAGTTCACTTCAAAAAAGCTAAAATTACAAATGGGCATTGTAGAGCTCCTTTCGAACTTAAAAAATAATCAAAAAAAAAAAAAATGTCATAGATTTCTTTGTTTTCTTTACTTTAACATGCACTCTAAAGCTTTAGTTCCATAGCAAGGTTATAGGTAAATAGAGAATTACATAATTTTTTTTTTTGGATAAAAGTACTTTTGGCAATCCTATGCTTTGTAATATCTCATGTCCATATGCATTATATGATTGGGTTGCTCCAAGTGGATATTTGGAAAATGTCCTTCTTCCTTTATAGTCTTGAATATTCTGATGATGTATTCAATCCACATTCAAAATCTCTCAACTTCCACAATCATTGTAGTTTAATCAAGTATGTTTAGGAAGAACATACATAAGTTGATAGGCATAAGGCCAATTATTAATCTAATAAAGTTCACCTCAAGAAGGTTAAAATTGCAAATGGACATTGTAGAGCTCCTTTCGAACTTAAAAAATAATTAAAACAAATATCATAGATTTCCTTGTTTTCCCTACTTTAACATGCACTCTAAAGCTTTAGTTCTATAGCAAGGTTATAGGTAAATAGAGAATTACATAATTTTTTTTTTTGGACAAAAGTACTTTTGGCAATCCTATGCTTTGTAATATCTCATGTCCATATGCATGGCAATAAAATTTCAATTTAATAGCGGAGACCCTAGCATAGATATCACATATGGATATTATTAGGATAAAAAAATTTAATCATACTTGAATTCTTTAAATTTAGAGCTTAATTTTGAGATATAGAACCAACATTTGTAAAAGCATTATAAGTGGTTCCTCATCTTCACTTAATACAAAATTTTCTTTAATTCTCACATTGACACTTCGCCGAAAATTATAAAAATAAGAACAAAAAGGGGGTAAAGTTAACACATTTACCTTCTTAAGAAGCGCCTTGGCATCGTCTTCTAACATTGAAGGTCATCGGACTAAGCCCAAGTTCTTAGTCTGAGTCGAGTATAAGTTGAAACATAGAAGAAATTGGAGAGATGTCATTTGAGAAGGAGCAGAATGATGAGGAAGGAGAAGGTGAGAGGAATATGTAGCTGAGAAAGTCCGAACTCGACAAACTACCAAATCAAGGTGATACGGAAACCTTAGGACTCGCCCCTCTCGTATAGGCAGCAAAAAAAAAGATAGTTTAAAAAAACACATGATAGATAAAGAATAAAACAGTAAAAGCTTTCCAATCACAATATGATCTTTGTATGTTGGCACATACGCTAAAGATACAGTAATTGTACTAACACATACAGCAGAGCAATTGATGCATAATGACTTGATAGTCAAATTTTGTATTTGTAGTAAGCTTGCAAGTGCACAAATCACTTGTAATGAGTGATAAGTATACTCCCAAGATCATCTCTCAAGGAATTACAGTGGTTCTAAAATGTTATTTATTTTCTTATTTAGTTGAACAAACAATCCTAAACACTCTAACAATTGTCGGTTGGTAGAAAAGATTGTAAATTCTATGGCTAAAATAAAATGCTAATAAAAGAAATCACAACCAAGGGGAGGATTATGAATGTATATGGAAATCTTAGTTCGCTATCCATTCATAGAAAAAATAAATTAAGCAATTCAATTAAAAGTCAGATTTAATGATTTTTTCGCTAAACCTAGAAAATTCCAAATCAATGACAATTTTTACTACAATCAATTAATTAATGTTTTTCATTCGGATCGTTAACTAATCAATTGGAATTAGCTCAAGGAAATATTATAATCATCTAATCTAACACAAATCAATGCAATCAAATTAAGCTCTTGTTCATTATGCACAATCAAGCAAAGATTGTATTTCTCATGCCTAAATTCTAACATATTCTCTCCAACTACAAATCAAGAATTGGTCCATCATTAATTTATAATCAGAAATATTAAGAACATGAACAAGAAATAAATCCAAAACTTAAATATCATTAAATTAAAAAATTATTATTCCAATCATTGGAAGCAATACTAATATTCCCAAATACATAATTTAGCCAACCATAACTAAATTGGTGTCAATCAATTTAGTCATGAGAGGCAAACCACAAAATCAATGAAAAGAAAAAGATATTACAATAAAAATACCCTAATGAATCCTTTAGCTCCAATTCCTTGATGTTGGTTGATCCTCTTTCTCAATTCCTTGGAGTAGCTTCAACAATGGATGGAAGAGGGTCTTCTCTTGATTTTGGGTGAAAACCCCAGCTGCCACAGTAGATAAGGTGGGGAGGAAAATGGTTGCAAAAACTTGCATTTGGGAGAGATATAATGTTGTATTTATAGGAGGAGTGAAGTGGCACATGCATGTTAGGATTTCTGGGCAATTTTGGCACGCGGGCCGCGGGACACATGTTTTCTTGCCACGACACACCTTGATTTTTTGGGCAAACAGGGACTTCCTCGCTGCGGCTCACATATTCTCATGCCGCTGCACACATTGATTTTGGTTTCCTAGAATGAAACCCTAGAGCTCCTAGCCGTGGCGCACATATTTCTTTGTCGCTGCGTGCCTTGTTGTGCTCGCCTTGTATATAACCCTTACATAATTGTTGATTCCCAATGTAAGGCTTACATTCTTTGACTCTTGTTACTCCATTTTTACTCTTTTTGAGCCATTTCAATCCAATATTCTTCTAAGAGTCCAAAAACCTACAAAACACATAAATACCTTCCAAAACACGAAATAATAAAACAAAACATAAAATGAATGCTTAAAAAATAATAAAATATAGGTCAAAATAGTGTTAATTAGCAATCAAACGCAGCAATATAATGTGTTAAACCCACTTAGGCTCCAATCCTAAGTGGTAACATTCACTGGTTGCTTAAGGCAACTACTTAACAACCAAATTCACTATGTAAAATAAACAATACAACTTGATAAGGTAAAACACCTATACCTCTATCAGTTGGGACCACCCGTCCTAATTGCCTAAGCTACTCTCACTAGCGATCTTCACAACTACTTTGATCCGCACAAGATCTGGCTCACATCTAGAGCCATGTCACCACGTAATATGGTACAAATACTTGCATTCAGTACACATGAAATCTACATAAGATAACACTAACCCAATAACGAGTTTTAGAAAAGATCACTTCGTATCAACAATATAGAAAAATACTTGATATATTGTTAATACATAAACTCTGTTTAGGAAAATATAATTTTTAAACTCCAACTTTGTTTTGTATTTCAATACAGAAAAACATTTGATGTATTGAAATACGAAAACTCTACTTGAAAATAATTTTCCTCCAAATATCAAAATGATATTTTTATCGACTCTGAATCAGTAATACAAAACAACACTCAACATATTAATGATCCGAGATTTGTAAAATATTTGCAAGTGCTCAAGAAAATATTTACAAAAATTAGAATTTATTGCACACAAAGGTTTAGCTCAAAAGATGTAATTCATGAGAGAAAGTGATTGAATATTTATAATTGATTTTTCAGCTGCATGGACCCTCACAGACACCTTGCATATCACCTCGTAGATCACTTTGGCAAACTCCTACGAGATATGAGTGAGGTCCAACAAGCCACAATCCACATTGTGTACGCTCGCCAACCCATGGCCAACCACCTCAGTCAACCACCTGTGAGGACATTATGAGCCATTGAAAATAAGTTTTTTTAAGAAAAAAATTAGTAATTTAAAATTTTACAAATACCTACCAACAGTAAAAATCAAATGCAAGTAAAAATACACTGAACATGCAAACTACATGCTCCTAACAATCCGGTGATGTGTTTAACATACGAACATACAAAATGTTTAATTTTACTTAAGTGTGTGTGTAGTACTGATCGTCAGCAAAGTACCCTACAAAAAAGTAGATAAAAATATTAAGTAAAATATAACATATTCTATATTCTACACATAGAAATGCCAAAAAAATTTCAAAAAACTTACAAGACTTACGGTAACTATGGGCATTGGATTGGTGGTATCTTCGTCTTATGTATTATTTTCTGTAGCACTGTAATTTGCTACTATGAGTGTACCGATTGTTGAAGGTGAAGAAACCGGATAAAAGTCCCATTGTGATACAAAAAAAAATGGAAAATTCTCAAAACATTCAAAATTTTACTTCGAGACATCTCGTTAAATAATTAAATATTTTAAATATAATAAAATGACAACTTTAACCCTTTTACTTAAAATAAAAAAATATATCCCACCCCACATCCCACCCTCCTAAAAAAAACACTTCTTTAAAACACTCTCATACATCCCACCTCTTCTCCCTCACTCACATCCACCTCTATCTCCATATTTACCATCAACAATTTTAAACCCTAACCCAAAATATTAAAAATGGAAGATAGATATATGAAAAATACAAAAGAAGTGAAATTTTTTGAAGAAAATGGAGACAAAAAGCAATTAAATCAGGTATATTAAATTTTTTGTGCAAATCGTGCAGTGGTTTGGTAGATATTACCGAACATATTATGTAGGTTCGGCAAGCCCTACCGAATGTACATAATATCTTCGATAACCCCTACCGAACCATTTTAAAATTGGCCATAAAAATTTTCATTAGGTTCGACACCCCCCACCAAACCTTTTGTAAATTTCTCACAATTTCCTACCGAACCTTTGTGAGAAAAAAATAATTCAATTTTTTTTACAGGATTTAGCATACATGTTACGAGATGGACGAAGTATTGACTGCACCAAATTATTTGAAACAGATAAAGTGAGATATGTTATATATTTTTAATAAATACTATGTATTACGTAATTTGAATATATTAATTTTTGTTATTTTACTACAGATATTTATTTCAAAAAAAGAGTTGATCTCATGGATGAAGTCTAATGGACAAGTAATGGGATGGTGGTTGTGATGAAAAAGTTTGACATGGGTTTAGATGGTAGGAGACCTAGAATTGATTTTTCATGTGAAAGAAGTGGAGTTTATCGTTCCAAAGCAAAATTGAAAGACCCCAGAGATAAAAAAGAGGATGAAAAGGAGAAACGAATTGGAACAAGAAAATGTAATTGTCCATTTTCTTTCAAAGGAAGGATGATCGAAAATAGTTCTCACTTGAAGTTGACAATTAGTTACGGTACACATAATCACCGATTGACACAATATCTTGAGGGTCATCCACATGCTAGAAAACTCAATAATGAAGAGATGAATTTGCTAGTTGATATGACAAATTACAATGTTAGGCCAAAACACATTTTGTATAGGATGAAGTAAAATAATAAAAAAAAATTGTAGTACAATGAAACATATATACAATGCTCATAAAAAAGATAGGCTTAAAGAACAAGATGGAAGGTCAATTTTCCAACAATTGATGCATTTATTAGTTGTTCACAATTATATGGAGTGGCATAGGAGTAATGATGTTGATGAGGTTATTACATATCTATTTTTGACTCATCCAGTCTCCATTGATTTGTTAAGAGTTTTTGCTCATGCGATTATCATGGATTGCATCTATAAGACTAACAAGTACAAATTGCCACTTCTTGAGATTGTTGAGGTTACTTCTACAAATATGACATTCTTTATTGCGTGTGCATATCTGGAATTTGAAAAAGAGGATAATTATCGATGGGTATTGGAGAGATTGAAATCATTGATTTATACAAGCTCTATGCTCAATGTCATCTTAACAGATAGAGAGACAGCTCTTATGAATGCAGTCATAGAAGTGTTCCCTACATCTACTCATCATCTTTGTAGATGACATATTTCCAAAATTGTATTAGGAAATACAAAAAAATTATTCAAAGATAAGGAAATATGTGAAAGTTGTAACCATTTTTGGCATAATATTGTATCATCTAAGACTGTTATTGAATATAATTTGAACATAGAATATATTGAGAGAAAATTTTTTGAATGTAAAGAAGCAATACATTATGTGAATAATGTATAGGTGATGAGTGCTCAAAAAGCACTAATATTTCGTGATTAATTGTGCTTGATTGATTGATATATAGATTTATTATGACTATTATTTCGATTATTTTCATAAATCTATCCATTCGGAGTCACGGGTATATTTTAGTGCATTTCAGGTGTTTTTAGCGTCAAAATGAGTCAAATGATGAAAACACGCGAAGACGGAACACTTACGGCGCTCGGATCACGAGTTACGGGCTAAACGAGACAAATATGTAAGCCTTACATAATGTGCCATCACATATGTAAGGGGGGACGTGAAAAGAAGGAAACCAATGCGCGCCGCGGCGAGAGAATTGCATGCCGCGGCGTGAGGCTCTCGGGTTTGATCCTGAAAACATAGAAGCATTGCGCGCCGCGGCGAGGGAATTGTATGCCGCGGCGGGGAGCTCTCGGGTTTTTGCATATTTTCCAAATTTTGTGTTGCGCCGCGGCGGGTAAAATGCATGCCGCGGCGCGCCTATTCCTACGGCAATCAGGAATCCCTTACATCTATAAATACCCCCTTAGACCCCCTTTACAAAGAACTCGAAATAAGAACTCCAATTCATACACAACTCATTCTCTTCTCAATTTTGCGACCCAAACACGACATTCAATCAGCTTTGAGAGCGTTGCCACACTATAACGAAGCGAGAGATACCATTCTAAGGATTCAAGGAAGCCAACGACGATCGAAGATAAAGCTTACGGAGGAGTAGATCAACCGATCCATAAGCGGTATTTAGATTTAGGTTTTCCTTGTTGTTATAGAATTAATTTATCTTCTCTGTTTGTTAAAGTGTATGATCATATTTTATTTGTCTATGAATAACAATATGAACATGAGCGGCTAGTTTCATTATGGATGTTTAGTTTGTGTTGCCATGTTTGCTAGGATTGTGTATGGCGTATTAAATTGATTTATGAATGAATTACTTTTTGATTAAGAGCATGTTTAGATGTTTTATTATGAATAATCATGGACCAATTTGATATTCGTAGTTAGACTGAAAAATCTGAGAATTTAGTTAGAGGAACGTCACCTTAACTCTTTTCCGAAATACTCAATCAAAGCTTCAAGTTAGTGACTTAGTCGTAGCATTAATTTGATTGGCATTTTTTCCTTGCGCATAATTTGATAGCTAGTTAATTTACCCTGACCAGAGGCGGTTAATTAGTTTATCAACAAAGAAACCTACCCGGACCAAAAGGAGTTTCGTAATTAAAAGGAAAGCCGGTAGTTTAATTCATATAGGGTTCATGCATATCACCATACCTTTTCGATACAAACATGGTTAACCAAGCTAAACGTCCATACATTCTCTTTTGATATTTTATTTGATTGAATCGATTGTCTGATTGCCATCTTGATTTCGTGTGATTCTCGTATGATTGTTCCCGTTACCAAAACCAAACAAACTCTTTTTACAGTTTTATTAGCATTAGGATTCTAGTTACTTAGAGTTTTAGTTTCACTAGAACTCTATTTAATTAGTGTTTTATTTTCATTAGAACTCCATTTAGATTAAAAAGCTAGTTATTTAAGACCACTGCAATTCCTTGAGAGACCGACCTTGGAAGTTGCTTATCACTTTACTATGAGTGATTCGTACACTTGCGAGTACACATTTTAACACATCAAGTTTTTGGCGCCGTTGCCGGGGAATTGGCGTTTTAGATAATTTTCTTTTTAACTTTTTAGAGTTTCTGATTTATTTATTTATTTTTTTTATTTATTTTATTTATTTTATTTGTTTATTTTTATTTGTTTATTTATTTTATTTATTTCTTTATTTTATTTATTTATTTTTATTCGAAAAATCCAAAAAAAAAAAAAAAAAAAAAAAAAAAAAAAAAAAAAAAAAAAAATCAGAAAATCAAAAAATCAAAAAAATAGTGTTTTTAATTGCTTAATCTGTGGTGCTTTGATTTCTCTGTTGTTTTTGTTAGTTTTTGAAAGGTACCGTTCATCAACAACATCAACAAATTTTAAAATGCACCTAATCAGGCTGGATACTGAAATCCAAGAGCCAATACAAATGAAGAACTACATGATATGACAGACATAGAGGTATGTAGCATTTGTGGTTTATATGGGCATTATGCTAATGTTTGCACTTTTGCAGGTGATTACTATGCATCCCCTAATCCAAACTTTGATTTTAATGAGAGATGTCACCCACCTTGGAATGATCCTTATTTCAGTACCTATAATCCTGAGTGGGGAAATCACCATAATTCTTCATGGCAAGCAAACTTTACCCCACCTTATGCCCAATACAACATGCAAAGCTCAAATTCATATGACCCACCGTATGCCCAATACAACATGCAAAGCTCTAATTTTCAACCATATGACCCACCTTATGCACAATACCAAATGCAAAGCTCAAGTTTTCCTACATATCCATCTAGGGCCACCTTCGAAGAGAGCTTAAATTCTTTCATACAAGGAAGTCGAGTTTCTAATCAACCTAGGAAGCCAACCTTAGAGGAAACCTTGAATGCTTTCATACAATCTACTAGTGAAAGGATGGAGTCTATAGAGGCATCAATAAACAGAATAGAAATGCAAGTTGGGCAATTAGCGGAACAAATTCAAAAACAAGAAGAGTTGCCCACCCAAATTGAGCAAGTGAAGGATGACACAATCCTTCAAAGTGGTAAAAATTTTGAAAATATTTATTTTCCTGAAACTTTTGATGATTTACCACTTTGTGTAGAAAATACAGATGGAGAGCAAGCAATTCTCAAAGAATGTCAAGCTGATGAATATCAAATTCTACAAACTTCTGTGGAGAACAAGGAGGAATTATCTTCACCTCCCATGCCACACAAGGCACCTAAGACTTGCACATCCCCAAATTATTTTCTATACCACTTCCACAAAAAAGTGTGTGCTGTGCTTTATGGAAAACAACTACCGAGATGGAAGGACAAGCTTAATGACATATTAGCTCGGAAAATTGATATCACACACTTCAAGATCTTTGATGATGGTGGATAGAAACGAATTAGCAACGTCTTGCTAAGACGTTAAAGAAAGCGCTTGGTGGGAGGCAACCCACCATATTCGGTAGTATCAATTTCTTTTCTTTATTTTCTTTTTATTTATTTATTATTATTTTTTATTTTTATTTTCTTTTTCAGTTTTTCCTTTATTTTCTTTTATTTTGGATTGTTTAACTTTGTTTGATGTTTTTGTGTCTTCAATTGCCTTAGTTATAATTAAAAATTGGGTTTGAATGTGAATTGTGTGCATACACTTTGAGGTTCAATATATGTTCATACATTCTTCATGAGAGAAGCGAGGAACAGTGAACCGGAGCATAGCGAGTAACGACACAATTTCATACGAAAGGGGGGTAACTTCTTACACTTTTTCTTAATTTCTTTTGTTCTTCTTTTTCACATTGAGGACAATGCAGAAAGTAGGTTGGGGGTGGGAAGAATATTCCATGAGCATGAAATATGACCAATTTTTAATTTTTAACTTTGTCACTTGAATTGTTTTTAGTTAGTGTCGTGTCTACTTGATTCAATCCGGAAATCTATGATATTAACATGATTGTAATGACGATGACATATGGGAGATGTTAGATTTTTACCTAAGCAACGAAGCACATAAATGTTGGATTCATCTAATTTGAGAATTTTGTGGTACTTGTGGTAGTTTGCATGGTTAGTTTAACTATTCTGATTTGTGGAATGTATGCATGTTCATGATATGTTTTAAGTCTCAACAATCTCTAGAACTCATTTGAAAACATGTTGAAGCGAAATAATAGAAACAAATGCCACTTAGAAAATGATTTAGGCCATCTTTGGACCGTTTGAACTTTTCATGCTTTCCCGAAATATTTTATCAATAGCACACCCTTGAACTCAACATTGACATACATTGTACTACCCTTAGTGATAAGAGTACTCGATGTAATATTTGATTTTCATGAGCAATTATGTTATATTTGTCTTGCTTCATCAAAAAAAAAAAAAAAAAAAAAAAAAAAAAAAAAAAAAAATTTGATGATCGAAATAATAAGCAAGAATAAAGAAGAAAATCAAGCAAAAGATCCAAAGGACATTTGAAGTTAAGGGAGGATGAAAAGAACATTTGGTGAAAAAAAAAAAAAAAAAAAAAAAAAAAAAAAAAAAGTTGAAAATATGCTTGTGAAATAAAAAGTACTCTTATCATATGAAAACATCATTTTTGCACTTTCATTATCACATACCTAGCCACAACTTTACAAGCTTAATGAAGTCCTATTGATTTAGGTAGTTTAGTTTTTTCTATATTAGTGGAGATGAGTTTGAAAAATGAGCATATGGAGTTTATAAGTGCAAAAATTCACTTTCATATTTTACTTGCACATTTATGAGACATTGAAATGTAATCTATGAATATCATGCATGACACGGTCAGATAGTATAACTAACGGGTTTGTGGTGTGATTGGTTGTTCAAAATTCGATTACCATGATGAGTTTGATGTTTGGACTGTTTTTGAGCTTAGGTGATGTTTAACTATTTCATGTATCATTCGTTGTTAACAATTTTTGAGACGTATGCATGGATTGATTCAAGTATTGTTAGAGTCTTTATTAGTTTTGAGTCTTTATTTGTGTCAGTTACGATGTTTGCGGGTATCATCACTGGAAACCCTCACGAGACTACAACTCGTCCACTAGGGCCACCTAGGGGTTTAAAGGCTTGTTGCATATGCTAAATGCAACCGTGACAATCTACGGAAGTGATTTAGGTTAGGTTAGTTTATTTCATTTGTTTTTAATTTTATTTTAGGTCGCTTCACTTGCTAGAGACTAGCAAGAAGCTGGTTGGGGGTTGTGATGAGTGCTCAAAAAGCACTAATATTTCGTGATTAATTGTGCTTGATTGATTGATATATAGATTTATTATGACTATTATTTCGATTATTTTCATAAATCTATCCATTCGGAGTCACGGGTATATTTTAGTGCATTTCAGGTGTTTTTAGCGTCAAAATGAGTCAAATGATGAAAACACGCGAAGACGGAACACTTACGGCGCTCGGATCACGAGTTACGGGCTAAACGAGACAAATATGTAAGCCTTACATAATGTGCCATCACATATGTAAGGGGGGACGTGAAAAGAAGGAAACCAATGCGCGCCGCGGCGAGAGAATTGCATGCCGCGGCGTGAGGCTCTCGGGTTTGATCCTGAAAACATAGAAGCATTGCGCGCCGCGGCGAGGGAATTGTATGCCGCGGCGGGGAGCTCTCGGGTTTTTGCATATTTTCCAAATTTTGTGTTGCGCCGCGGCGGGTAAAATGCATGCCGCGGCGCGCCTATTCCTACGGCAATCAGGAATCCCTTACATCTATAAATACCCCCTTAGACCCCCTTTACAAAGAACTCGAAATAAGAACTCCAATTCATACACAACTCATTCTCTTCTCAATTTTGCGACCCAAACACGACATTCAATCAGCTTTGAGAGCGTTGCCACACTATAACGAAGCGAGAGATACCATTCTAAGGATTCAAGGAAGCCAACGACGATCGAAGATAAAGCTTACGGAGGAGTAGATCAACCGATCCATAAGCGGTATTTAGATTTAGGTTTTCCTTGTTGTTATAGAATTAATTTATCTTCTCTGTTTGTTAAAGTGTATGATCATATTTTATTTGTCTATGAATAACAATATGAACATGAGCGGCTAGTTTCATTATGGATGTTTAGTTTGTGTTGCCATGTTTGCTAGGATTGTGTATGGCGTATTAAATTGATTTATGAATGAATTACTTTTTGATTAAGAGCATGTTTAGATGTTTTATTATGAATAATCATGGACCAATTTGATATTCGTAGTTAGACTGAAAAATCTGAGAATTTAGTTAGAGGAACGTCACCTTAACTCTTTTCCGAAATACTCAATCAAAGCTTCAAGTTAGTGACTTAGTCGTAGCATTAATTTGATTGGCATTTTTTCCTTGCGCATAATTTGATAGCTAGTTAATTTACCCTGACCAGAGGCGGTTAATTAGTTTATCAACAAAGAAACCTACCCGGACCAAAAGGAGTTTCGTAATTAAAAGGAAAGCCGGTAGTTTAATTCATATAGGACGTTCATGCATATCACCATACCTTTTCGATACAAACATGGTTAACCAAGCTAAACGTCCATACATTCTCTTTTGATATTTTATTTGATTGAATCGATTGTCTGATTGCCATCTTGATTTCGTGTGATTCTCGTATGATTGTTCCCGTTACCAAAACCAAACAAACTCTTTTTACAGTTTTATTAGCATTAGGATTCTAGTTACTTAGAGTTTTAGTTTCACTAGAACTCTATTTAATTAGTGTTTTATTTTCATTAGAACTCCATTTAGATTAAAAAGCTAGTTATTTAAGACCACTGCAATTCCTTGAGAGACCGACCTTGGAAGTTGCTTATCACTTTACTACGAGTGATTCGTACACTTGCGAGTACACATTTTAACACATCAATAGGTCAATTCATACAAATGAAAATTTGTTTCAACTTGGACAAATTTTCATATACATTTAGGAAATTCAACAACAAATAGGAGAAAAAATGCAAATGCTACTTTGAAACTGCAATTGAAGACATGACAAGAGAACTTGGTGTCAAACTGGGATAACACTCACCAGTTACTTGACCTCCAACATACATAGATTAAAGCTTCATTTAAGATGAGCTTGATTACACTCCAACAACATTTGAAGCCAGAGTGGCTGTACAAGGAGTTGAGAAGATGTGTTTCATGTACGGCATTAGAAATTATTTTTAATGAATCTCAGAGAGAAAATCAAGTATCATTTGATGCTACAACTTGTGGGTGTACCAAACTTCAAACTCATGGACTACCATGTGCTCATGTCATTGAACAATACAAACGATTGAGTCATCTTATTAAGTTTTCTTCACTTCATTCTCATTGGAAGAAACTCAATTTTGTACCCACATCACGAAATGATGATTTAGATTTGGATTGTAACTATTTGTATGAGAAGTTCATGAGACACTTTCATAGTAGCGACAAGAATGTAAAAATTCAAATATACAAGGCATTCAGTATTTAACAGATCCAAGTACAACTAATTTGGATAAGCCACTCGTGAAAAATGCTTATAGAGGTCGTCCTACTAAGGCTGAATGTTCCACATGATGAGATCCTTCAGGTTTTGTGTGTGTTGTATCTGAGAAGGCATTTGATACAGAGTTCTTAAATAATTGTGTCTTCGAGTGGGGCACAATTCACAAGAAAGAGAAAGTTACCTGTTAAAAGAGCTCAACTAATTGTGTCTTCATCATATATATCTCAATTGCCTATTGAGATCAAACTATATATAAGGAGATTTAATGACGTATCAGGATATGGTAATTGTGGGTTTAGAGCTATAGCCATTGGACTTGGATTTGGAGATGAATCATAGCCTCAAGTAAGGTCTGACATGCTCAATGAAATACAAATTCATTATGATGATTATACTTGCTTGCATGATAATCTTGAAGTAACGAAGAACCTCATTTATAAACTTTCTCATTTCAATAGAGGTTGTGGTTCTAAAAAATATATGACATTACTAGACATGGGACATATCATTGCTTCCACATACAATGTCGTTGTTGCATTGAGTTTACATGGGTCATGGACTATTCTCCTTCTTTGGTCTGAGGCACCTACCAATCAAAAGATAATTTTTATATGTTTTGTCGATGGGAATCATTTTGTGGAGGTAGATTTTATTTTAATATTTATGCTATAACTGTATAATTAATCAAATATATATTGATTTTAGTAATTTCATACAATACAGGTATATTTGCAACCGTCAGCTCCAATACCACCCATTCAATCAACTTGGCATGCATTTCATAAACCATATGCACAAGGTTGGATAACACCATATACAAAACAGATTGAAGATTACAATTCATTATTATCATCTTCAAGTAATATAATTACAAATTCGAATATTGTATTTGACTTGGATTGCGATAATTAGTTCATTTTATATTAAGAGTTCTATGTATGTAAATTTATGCATTCATTGAACAAAAATTATGAAAGAAACGATTTATATCATTAAGTAGAAAATAGTTGATATTAATGTGATAAAAAGCGTTCAAACCAAATACAGCTTATTACTTTAAAAGTCAAGTACAAATAACTAACAAAAAATCAACATGACTCATTTACATCTGTAGCTAATGAACTAATACATCCTTGTAAGATTTTTTGAACCTTCTTGAATTTCTTGTACCATTTTTTTGATGGTTGCTCTTTCCTTTTGAGAGAGCACACTCAACAAAATGCAATGCCTCTTGCACACCCTAACCAATACAAAAAAATTAATTAGTCCATGTGATAGAAGCATGTAAAGTTAAAAGTAACTGTTATATTAGTGAATACTAATAGCCACATCTCGTTGTGATTGTTGCGTTGCATGGTGTGTCTGAGTTGTCGTTCTACCACATGTTAATCTATGTATTGGGTTTTGTACTCTCACATGCGATACATTTTCATACCATTGCATGTAATCTGAAGAACATTCAGTTGGGAGATTAATAACTTCACCTCTAGACTGTTGAGATAATACATGACTATCCTAACTTGTCCAATATCGATCTATAAAATGAAACTCTACCTTGTACATCTTAGAGTTAGACCCTCTATGTACTTTAAAAGTATCAACTAGATCAGGTGGAATATTTTGAATATATTTAAATTGGCTCAAGACTCTATGGCTATGATAAGGTTCAATGACTTCCAGAAAATGGATGCATCTATGAAAAAACGTTATCTCTGGAATCTCGGTGCAATATGGATCCCAAATAACCTTACAAATGAAATATAAATATAAATCAATAAATGTAAAGTAAAAATAACTAAATGAACTAATTAAACTTAAAATACATAAAATAAGAGTAACATACATCATATGTTGTTAGATCATCGAGTGTCTCTCTCAACTCCTCCAACAACTTCTTGTCTAGAGAAGCACAGGTGTATACAACGTTGTACAATAGGAAGTTAACTAGTGTAGTTTGGGTTTAACGATGGAACGCATATCGGAATATGTTCATAAATCCATGCTTGTAGCAAAGTCAAATATCCAAATATTTGCTTGGCATCATATCTATTAGCTGTCCCTAACTATCGGTATAAATAAGACAAAGTAGCTGCCCCCCAAGCGTACTCATGTATACTGTCTATGTTTGTCAACAATGTCAAGTAAGAAACTGGGAAACTATTTTCAATTTTATCAACAAATAGTGTACATCCTAACAGATGTAACAAGAATGCCCTAACCACCTAGTCATCTTGTCGGTCACTAGCAGAAGTAAAATGAGTCCTCAACCAACTTAGTTTGACATATAATCCTTTTTTCCTCAATTGAGACTTTGCTACATATGTACTAATTCTTAATGCTTCCGCAAAAGTGAAATAACATCATTCCTACTTAATATCCTTCCAAAACAAGCATTTCCCATAACCTAGAGGCCCAATAGTTGTTGTACATCATACAGAGTGATCGTCATCTCAACAAATGGCATGTGAAATGTGTTGGTCTCTGGATGCCATCTCTCAACAAATGTTGATACCAATACGTTGTCGGCATGTTTGTATATGGCATGGCATAATGAAGCAAGGCCTAACTGATATATGTGATGCACAATATGTTAATTATGGGGTTGATTGAGATCTCAGTCACTTTGTCCAATAGAATGACCAATAGGTCTTAACAACTCACGATCACCCTAAATACAGAGAAAATTACAAATAGTTGAAAAAAATTATAATTATAAATTCAACTATTAAATTTAAAAATGAATTACTTACCACCTTATCCCAAATTTTGTATGCAATGTGAGTTTTGAAACTCTTCAACACAGACATATTCAAAGGACCAATTGGGGATGAGGAAGGGTCTTTATGAACCTCATCATGTTCGATCTCACGTTCTATTATCATCTCTATAGTATGATCATCTGGCCCATGTGTCAAAAAATGATCCCTAAGTTTGGACTGATCATCTACAAACTCTGTGGAAACATCTACTGTTGCTTGAACATTTTAAGGCCTGGCTATGTCCATTTGCCTAGTTTTTCTTCTTCTATATACAAGTTCTTTTGCTTCATATAATTCTTCATTTCTTTTCCTATGCGAAGTAGTTTGAGGTATTTTACTCATATCTAAAATAAGCAATTAGTTGTTAAATCAATGAATATATCATGAACATTTACAAAAAAAATAGTAAACACTCATTCAGTATAAACCTATTGCATATTTTCCTCACCCTATTCATCGTCTCCTACCTCTTTTAATGTATCTCAGAAAATACATAAAATTGAGAAATAAAAAAAGATTCATTTCAATATATATGAAATAATCTAATTTATCTACAAATATAATACATATAAAGTAATAAAAAATACATTGAAAAATACCTAAAATTGGACAATAAATACTTTGTAGAAACTGGTTTGGTGACAACCAGTCCTTGGTTGGCACGACTGGTTGGCCTGGCTGGTAGATCGATTGGTGGCACGGCTAAAGGCTTGGCTAGTGTGGCGGTAGGTGGATGTTTTGAATAAGACATGAAGTTCGGTAAGGATTTGGGATGTATTAGCCGAATGTTACTTAGGAGGGTATATTATCATTTTATATTTTTATATTTTTGTTGTAATATTTTTGCAATTAATGAGATGTCTCATAGCATATTTAGGGATTTCTTCAGAATTTTCCATAAAAAAAAACTTCATGGGTCCTTAGTGTAGTTTTGTTGCTCTTAAGGTGGATTTAACACAAATGCCCTTTTGTCTCTACAAGAGCTCAAGATGAAGCTCTTACAAATAAGAAGATGAAAGTTCTTAAAGAAATTTTATTGATATTTCCTCTGTGTTGAAGTACAAGAGTGGTGCCATATATATATATATATATATGTATGTATGTATGTATGTATTAGTAAAGCTAAAGCTTAATATTTAGTTACAATAGAATCTGTTACATATGAACCAATACTAAATAGCCACATGTCAATACTCCCTCTCAAACTTATGGTTTGCTCAAAACCATGAGTTTACTTCTAGCTGACACAAAATAGGACCTGGTAAAGGTTTAGTAAAAATATCAGCTAATTGATCACTAGAACAACATTACTCTATGTCTAGCTTTTTCTTTAGTACCAAATCCCTCACAAAATGACAATCAATTTGCTATATTTTTTGTCTGAGTATGTTGTACAGGATTCCTGGCCAGATGTTGAGCACTTTGGTAATCACATAACAACTTTGATACTCCTAAAAATGCAAACCCAATCTCTTCAAGTAGAGACTAAATCCAAATTACTTATGTTGTACCATTAGCTAGTACCTGTATTCAGCTTCTATTGAAGATCGTGCAACTACCCTTTGTTTAGTAGAAGACCAACTCACAACATTACCTTCAAACACCATACAATATCCACTAGTACTCCTTCTATCATATGGACTACTAGCCCAATCTGAATCTGTGTAGCCATACAAATCCAAAGTTTTAGGCTTCATTAGCATAAGTCCATAGTCCATAGTACCTTTTAAATACCTCAAGACTCTTTTAGCTGCAATAAAATGAACATCAATAGGAGCACTTAAAAATTGACATAACTTGCTTACAGAGAAAGCAATCTCAGGTCTTGTAACAACACAATATTGTAAAGAGCCCACCAAACTCCTTTAGTGAGAAGGATCCTCAAGAACAATTCCATCCTTTTTACTCAATACTCACCCTGAGCACATAGGAGGAGTAGTAGCCTTAGAATCAAGTAAACCGGCTTTATGAAGCAGACTATGAATATACTTAGCCTGCCTAAGATAAAGGCCTTAAGGTGACCTCAATACTTAAGAAGAACTTCAAAGAACCCATATCTTTAAGAGCAAACTTTGCATGCAAAGTTGTGACAAAATATTGCAAAGAAGAGGAATTTGAACCAGTAAACACTATGTCATCCACATACACCAAAACAAACATAAATTCATGAAAGTTGCATTTAATAAATAGACTAGTGTCATTTTTAGTGCCCACAAAACCCCAAGACAAAAACCATTGTTGAAGCTTGTGAAACCAAGCCCGTGGACCTTATTTAAGCCCATAGAGAGCTTTATGAAGCTTACACACTTTAGAGGGATGAGCAGGATCCTCAAATCTAGGAGGTTGTCTCATGAAAACTGGTTCTTCAAGATCCCCATTAAGGAAAGCATTATTGATGTCAAGCTGTTGAATTTCCCAATTAAAATAAAGAGCAATTGAAAGAACAATCCTCACCGTTGTAAGCTTAATAATAAGACTAAAAGTTTCTATAAAATCCAAACCAGGAGTTTGTCAATACCCTTGTCCACTAAACGAGCGTTGTATTTGTCAAGTGTGCCATCAGCCTTTTCTTTAGTTCTATAAACCCATAAATTGCCAATTACTTTTGTTCCAGTAGGTGGATCAACTAAGAACCACGTTTTGTTATTAACCAAGGTATTTTACTCAATAGACATAGTAGATCTCCATTCAGGAAACTTAATGACCTCTTTAAAATATTTTGGAGCAGATAAAAGAGTGGGTGTAGAAAAAACAAGAAGACTTAGGCTTAGAATTACTTGTCTTTGACCGAGTTGGCATATGATGACCAGTGGGTAGACTAGGTAAAATAACTTCCAATTAAGTGCTAGATGTAGCTTGAGTAAGAGCAAGTGCAGACTCACGAGCTTGACAAATTGAAGTAGATGTTGACAAGTCACAAGGCTAAAGTGCTATAGGTACTGACCTTACACTAGAACTAGTCATATGAGTAATGGGTACATTAATAGGGGTAGTAGATACTAACAACTCAAGAGGACTACCATTTTCAGCAGGTAAAGTAGTCAACGGTGTAGAAATTACAGGTGAAAACTAGGCTGGAACGTGCACAACATTGGACGTTGAAGAAACACTGTCAGTAGGCAGTTGTATCGCAGGAAAAGGAAATTCAATTTATGAAAAAATAACATGTCTACTAGTATCACTTTTCTAGTTTGCATATCCAAACATACATAACCTTTTTGATGTGGTGCACACCCAAGAAAAATACACACAAAAGACCTTGCTTGGAATTTATTTTTGTTGAATGGCCTAAGGAAAGAAAATGCTATGCAGCCAAAGACACGCAAAAAATTAACATCAGGTTGCAGACCATACAACTTGGCATAAGGTGAGACATTAGACAACACCTTACTGGGTACCTGGTTAAGAGTTAAAACAGCAAACTTGAATGCAAAAGTCCAATAATCTAAGGGAACATTTGACTTGAAAAGCAAAGCTAAACTAGCATCTACTATTCTTCTATGACGACATTCAACTATTCCATTTTGTTGAGACGTGTGGGGACAGGTTAGTCTATAGACAATACTTGAATTTTCAAGAGTTCTAGCTAATGGTTTAAATTCACCAGCACCATCACTTTGAACTTGTTTAATTTGAGTATTATACTAAAGTTCCACCATATTTTTAAACTTTAGGAAGATGGAAACAGATTGATCTCTAGTGTGGAAAAAATAAATCCAACAAAAACAGGTACAATAATCCACTATCAAGAGAAAGTACTTGTAACCATTCACATTAGTATGAGGTGCAGGACCCCAAATATCAATATACAAAAGATTAAAAGGCTGAGCAGCATTCACATGTTGAGAAACAAATGGTAACCTACGAGTCTTAGCTAGCGCACAAGCAGGGCAGGTACTAGCATTATGTACAATATTAGTGACTCTTTATTTTGTGAAGACTAATTAAGGATAGGTTCTAAGACATGTGCCAATTTGTCATGCCACAAAGAGCTCTTAGCTAAAAAAACCTTGACAAGTATTTCCAACATCACGTGCACTCTTGTTCCAAAGCTTATACAATCCTTGTTCAACAATTCCTTAAAGAAGCACCTCTTCGTAAAAGTTTCCTTAACAAGAAAGTAACCATCATGAATCTCAACATAAACCAAGTTGTCTTTACACAATTTACTAACTGAAATTAGTTTAGCAGATATAGAAGGAACATGCAACACATGATTCAAATGAAGCAGAGTATTATTAGTAGTACGAAGAACTAAAGTACCATTACTTGTGATGGGAATCTTACCTCCATTTCCTATCAATACCCCATTTGATCCATTGTAAGCAGATACATTAGACAAATTTCCAGCATCATTGGTGATGTGATGACTGGCACCAACATCAAGATGACTGGTACCAGCTTTGCTTTAGGAACCTATTTGACTATTGGCTAGGTCATGGGTTCGAGCAGCTGGGGAGGCGAAAGGAATTCTCTAGGCCAGAGAGGATATTCCTGTGAGTTGTAAAAATCGACGCTTGTGGATGTGTCGGTAAGATGAGCCTCGGAGTCTGTCCCCCCGTAAGACCACCATCACAGGGGCGATCGTCACACATTAGAACCTGTGTTATTAGAGGAAGCAACAAAGGCAGAATGTCCACCAGGTGCATTATTATTAGAACCGCTACGATCTCCATTACCAGATAGCAAATTCTTCAAGGTATAACATACAGAAACAACATGACCTTGTTTTGAGCAGAATTGACACTAAACATTGCTACGATCTCCACGACCACCCTTTCCAATATGTCTACCACGACCTCTATTGGCTTGGTTAGAATTCATTCAAGAATTGTTATTATAAGCACCACTCTATGAAGAATGATGAGACTTAGACTTATCATAATTGTTACCAGCTTGAGAGTAATTAGCTTGATAAACTTCTTTATCCTCATTCTTGTCTTGTTGAATCAACAAATGTGCTAACAATTGATTTTTTGCTTCATCAAGATTCACATCACCACAATTAATTGAACAAATCAAGTATTGAATCTTGGATTCAGACCACCAAGAATCAAGATTATCAAATCTTGTTCATCAATAGGTCGCCCCATTGCTGCTAACTCATCAGCAAGAGATTTCATCTTGTCAAAATAATCTAGGATAGACAGATTATCTTTCCTAGTTGTTTGCAATTGAAACCTAATTTCCATTACTCTAGTCTTTGAAGACGAAATGTAATTTCATTCAAGACTCCTTCACATCTCAAATGCCATGGACTTACTAGAAACAACAGTAGACATGTTTCCAGAAATTGAACTATAAATCCAACTTTTGATGACACCATTAACATGAGTCCAAATCGCATAAGCAGGATTAGGTTTACCTTCAAGAACCTTAGATGGTTCTGACTTTGTGCCATCTATGAATTCCTCAACACCATAGGCAGAAAACAAACTATACATCTGCTCTTTCCAGATTAGAAAGTTACTATGATCCAATTTCACTTCAAGGGAGACATTAGTCGGTGGTATTGTGACAGCCAGTTGCCCAAACTGACGCAAGAGAAGGTCACCATCTCCAGTTGTTAACTGAGAAGAAGACTCAGAATTTGTTACGCTGGCCATGAATAAGAACCAACACTCTACAGTTATTTCCAAGAAAAAATAGCTCTGATACCATACAAGAGCTCAAGATGAAGCTCTTACAAACAAGAAGATGAAAGTTCTTAAAGAAATTTTATTGATATTTCCTCTGTGTTGAACTACAAGAGTGGTGCCGTATATATATATATACGTATATATTAGTAAAGCTAAAGCTTACTATTTAGTTACAACAAAATCTGTTACATATGAACCAGTACTAAATAGCCACATGTCAATAGTCTTTTTCTCAAATTTCCAAAATGCAATTCGGATCCCTCATTTTCAGGCATTTATTTAAGACAAATGCCCTTCATTTTCATCCTCAATCGAGAGCGGGACCACTTCTCAAAATTTAGTTTGAAGATTTAATGCTGGGAAAAATTAACTTGGACGACGGATCTAGAGTTCCGATTCTTACTGCCATTTTTTCAAGCTTTCATTAAGGAAATAGGAATTTTAAGTTCCAATTGAATCGTCAAATCCCTTCAAGCATTGAAGCGGAATAGGGAGTTGTTTCCAATTTGTTAATTCATGGATTTTGTACGAGGTTTGTTCTACAATTTCAATTTTTTTAGATCGACCCCCATCCTCTGATGTTTCTTTTTTCCTTTTCGTTTTTTTGGTGAAGACACAGTTTTCCTTTTATGCTTTATTTTTGTAACACTATAATGATATTCAGGTAGTTCACTCGTCCAGTCCTACTTAGATTGAAAAGGTGGGATAGGGTTTCACTGTCTCTTTTCTACTTATATTGGAATAAAAAGAAAAAAAAATAACAATACTAATAACAATTAAAATACTAGTTAATTAGGAAAGTAGAGTGAGATTTTTGTTATTATTTTTTTTAAATGAAAAATGTAAATTCAATTTTACCCTTAAAAAAAATACCAATTTTAAAAATTTAAACTTTAGACTAACTTAAGTTAAAATTGAAATTAGTTACTGACTAATATGTCTATTAAGTAAAATTACAGAACTAATTAAATATACCCAAAATCGATATTTAGATCCTTCCTCTTATTTTCTCTATAATATTTACCATGGGAATTAGTAGTATATGGTGTGATTTCATTTTTAACCATGTTTTCTTGCACGAAAAAATATAAAAATTCGTAAGAAATATATATTATTTTACGTCGTAAGAAAATAATGTATTTTTTTTTTGTGCGTGTTAAACTTCATGTTTGAAATGAAATCATTGTGTAATGAAAGGTCATAATCCTGATGCCAATTTCTAATAGGTAATTCGTGTTGGCAACGAAGAACACCATAGAGATGATATATTAGTCATCACAGAATTTCCTCTATGCCAACTAAAATTATAAGCTGGAGATTATAGTTTCTCAATAGAATACTCGTAACGTTTTAATTTAGGTAATTTTTTTAAATTTATATTTCTTGTCGTTATTACCTGTGGTTTTTATTTTGTCGTTCATGATTTTGTGTTCAATCAAATTGCATAGCTTTTGAAAGGGAAGCTTTCTCCATACAAAGAGGGAGCTGACCAAATTCTATTGAAATTGCCCTACTTTGAGAGGTGAGTTTAACAATTGAGTTACTGAGTTGCTGACCAAAGAGTTTGACCCTGCTACTGGAGCCTATTTTCAATTATTTTTCTGGTTCCTATACCCAATAATATTTCTTTGAAGCCTCCTTAACACATTATATCTATTAAGGTTGTAACTTGTGAGAAGAACTAAGAACCCATAATCAATCACCATACACCAAGCCATCTTTCTTCAAACCATATAGCTACAAAGTTCTTCCCTTCAGACATTAACCTTAATATTGTCTTACTCATTACCACTAACCCCATGGGTTTAAACTCTCTGTTGTGTTTAACTTTGTTGATTTAAATTCAGATACTAGAGGGTTGGTTGTAGCTAGGGAAATCTTTTCCAATTGGATCTCCAAATGGACAAACATAATTCCTCGATCCCTCAGAAGCATTTGCAATGGTCGTTTGATCATTTTTTCTGAGTAATTTATGTTTATATCTCCTTTTTAGTGTTCAATTAAATGTCCCTGTGGGCAAAGTAAAGTATAATTTTTGTGACCCCTCACCACCTGGACAATTCACAAGTTTATAACTTTTTTCTATGTTCTTTTGTTTGCTAGGAATCTATTTGAACCTTGAAATGGGTTTGCTACGTTTTGTTGTGTTTTTCTTTTCAAATATGTGAAACAATGTCATTTATTTTTTTTCATGTTGCTTTTATATATGTTACCTACCATGTCTCAATCCACATTTGGTTTCTGTTGGTGTGCCTTACTTTTAAAAGGGTTGTAATTTTGCAACTGGAGGATCAATATATTTTTGCCTTTCCATTTTCTTTATAGAAAATATTACCACACACATATATATATATATATATTCTTAACAATCTACTTCTGTGAGTATTTTTGTGGCTTTTGTTATCTATTTTATGCTACATGATTCTTTGGCTTACAATGTTAAGCACTACTTCAATAAGTATTTTTCAGTAGCTTTTATTATCTATTTTATGCTGTGTGAGTTTTTGGGTTGTAATGATTTCTTTATTTTTGGAGTGATTTGCTTGCGTAGAAGTCTTTACAAGCTTCAAAGGTCCAAAATCAAGGATTAGATCCTTAAACAAGGTAATTGAAGCTTTATCGTAGCCTGACTGATCAATCATCAAGTGTAATCCAACATTAGACAAATTTTATGGGAAATAAAGATTGAAAAAGAAATTGGTATGCTTTGAATGAAGAGAAAAAGGAAGAAATATGCAAGAGAAGGAGAGAAGCATACAATCAGAAGAAAGCTATTGAAAAGAAAGCTTTTAATTTACGGAAAGAGAAAGCTATTGAAAAGAAAGCTTTTAATTTACGGAAAGAGTGAGGTGAGTTGAAAATTCATTGAAGCTTTCGGAAAATTTAATGTCAAAGTGGTTTGCTGTAAGTAAACTAATGTACTGTCATGACTTGTTAATTTTTACCAAATGCTTTTATATTTTGCCCTATGAAGTAAGCTCAAGCCAATAATGACCCTTACTATTATCATGAACTTTACAGGAGAAGGAGAAAAAAAAAAAAAAGATAAGGAAACAATTTAATAAGGACTTGACTGTGGAACAAATTAAAGAGAAAGAAAGCGAGAATATCAAAGAAATTTATATGCAGAAAAAAAGAAAAGGAAGCTACCTATTGAAGTGGAAAATAAGATGAACAATGATGATATACGTTTTCAATGTAGAAGAGACATAGATATTACTGAAACTCCGCAGCGTCCTATGGGTATTGATGAATGGCATAAGCTATTTTTTTTTGTCAAAATGATGTAAAATCATTTTTAAATCTCATTAAAGTATACAAACCTATATGATTTATGATATGTTTTATTTCATTTAAAATTCTAGGTAATGAAAGCCACCTAGAGCCGGGCAAGGGTAAAGAACATACAACTTTTTTCATTATCGCTGGAGCTGGTAAGGTCTTTTCCTATTAGGTTAGGACTTCTGTTTTATAGGTTTTATATGTTGCTTGTGAGGAAAGGTGATTGAAGAATGTCATAAATAGGATTAACATCTGATAGTTTTAGTTACGGACCAAATAAGCCTAGGGGGGGGTGAATAGGTTATTTTCAGATTTAATAACTTTTTTTAATTATTTTACCTAAACACAACGGCTTCACATGCAATCACGTATGAAATTAAAATGCGGAATTAATAAACGACACACGAAATTTTTAGGTGGAAACAACCTAGGCCACAACAATGACCTAAGAGGAAAACCACCGGTCCACCGGACCACCTAACTATCCACTATGAAAATAATGTTCAATTACAAGGCTAGGTCTTAAACTACCCGTCACAGATAAAGCCCCCCTATGTAATTTACTTACGAGCCGTCGCTCCTTTCACAGCCTCCAATAGCTAGATGTCTGGATCCGGACCAACGTTCCGATCTTCTTGAGTCACACAAGAACAATCGAACCCGTCAAGTTCGGTAGTTTCGAGTCACACGAAACACCGAACACGTCACCAACAGTACCTGAAAGATTAGCACAAGTAGCACAAATGCAAAACGTGTCCTAGAGCAGATTCAATAGCAAAAGATGCAAAAACAGATCAGCAGGCAAACTCTAGAACATGCAAAACAAATATCACGAAGAAACAATTAAGCGCATGAATTATTCAAACATAACCACACTGTATGTTTGAACAATTAAAAAGATCAAAGCGCTTAAAATTGAAAGATGAAGAGAAGAAGTTTTAAAGCGCAATCAGAGTTATGAAAACTTATTTCTGTGTGGTGAAAAATTAAGCACAAGCACCTCTCATATATATAGAGTCCAATTCAAGCTCAAACAGGATTTGTAACAAGTCATAACTCTACACTAATCAGGATTTACAATTACCACAATTAACCTCAACCAAGGATTCAATTATTGACAATAAATGGGGTCTATTAGGTAAAAGTAGCATATGAATCGAACATACAAAAAGAGTTTGAGTAGGATTATAATACCGGCTCGATCGATCGATAGACTGTCTCGATCGATCGAGACCTTCTCGATCGATCGACACACAGAACTCGATCGATCTAACTCAAACAGAGAGAACCTGGATCGAAGTTGTTCTATACTCGATCAATCGAACAGGGTTCGATCGATCGATCCAATTGCTCGATCGATCCAGTCCAAACAGAGAGGACTTAGATCGAAGTTGATCCAGTCTCGATCAATCGAACATGGTTTGATCGATCGATCAAATTTCTCGATCGATCTAATCCAAACAGAGAGAACCTAGATCGAAGTTGATCCAGGCTCGATCGATCGAACATGTCTCGATCGATCTAACCATACCCTCGATCGATCGAACATGGTGTGCACAATATATTCTTTCGATACAATCCAAACTAAGTGTAGTGTTCAATTGTGTGAGTGTGTATGCATGATGAAATGTTTTACCTGATGAATATTGCACGTTCGAAGAGTTCATTAGTCGTGTATCAATTGATCGAACGGTGACCCCTATGCTAGATTACATTTGATATTTTGTTCACAAAAATTGCCAATAAATATAAACCTTACAATCTCCCCCTTTGACATTTTTGTGTGACAAAATTCGTCGCTCACTACATAACTCTCAAAACGCTCATAAATTACAATTTTTTAAAAATTCAATAGTGGAGCTATCTATGATCCGGTGGAGCCATCTTGTATGATTAATACACTGAAAAAGAAACAAAAATAATCAAGCAGCTTGGGCTCAAGACCCATTGTCAGTATGTTAGTTGAATGTATGTAATGAAAATTTATGAAAACAAAGCTCCCCCTTAATGTGCTCCCCCTAAACATGACATTACCGTTTGTATCATACTCATGTCTCATGTCGCTTTTTCTCCCCCTTTTTGACATACGAAAAGGACAAACACCAAAGCGTGTTAGTAAAAATATGCAATTAGAATCCAAAAACACTTAAAGATCATAAAACATCCAGATAACATAACCAAAAAAAATGAAAACAGAAAAAAAATAAAAAATGAAAACAGGAATTCTCGGGGTTGGACTACTGGTCGTCCTCATTGGGAGGAGGCTGTCGTTGATTGTGTAGATCCCGAACCATAGTAAGGATGGCAGTGACGTCGGTGCGTATGCCATGTTGCCTTTCATCCATCTCATTGACCCTATGGCTCAATCCCTCGTAGAGGGTATGCATGGCACCCATTTGTTTGGAAAGAGCTTCCATTCTCGTGACCATGTCATTTTCAAACACTTCCTGACGGGAAAGAGATGGTTCAGTGGGGGGTTCAATGTCGTCATCCCCCAATAATTCTGCCACAGTAGCCCCGCTTGTTCCAGCCTCTGATCTCTTGTGTTTCTTCGCAGTGTGAGCCGAAGACCGAGAGACTGTACCTCTACCTATATCTCCCATATGCTTAACCGTTGCACTATCCGGTGTCGGTTCAACCCCAATAGATATAACCAGAATAGTCAGCAGACAACCATAGGGTAACCCGATCCTAGGATTTGTAATCGCAACTTGGGTCAAAAACTCATCCAAGATAATGATGCCAACATCAAATGCAATCCCTTTGCCAATACAATAGAGGATTTTGGCGTGCTGATAACCAATTTTAGTAGGGTGGTTGGTAGGGAGTAAGTTGGTACACACCATTCTATTTAGGATGCGGTAGAACGGCTTGAATTCACCGGGTATATAAAGACCTTTGAGATTTATCCCGGAATTAGGTGACCCCGTCAATTCAGTCAATAAGTCCTCATTAGAGACGTCAAACTTCCCAAAATCAAAATCGGATTCACCCAAATTAGTAATTCCAAGAAATTCATCGATTGAGTCAGGAGTGATATCTAAAATCTTATTTTGAATGAACACTTTATAGCACATTGGTCCAGTATTTCTAATTCCCAAATCCACATTGGCATATAATTCTCTAACTAAAGCAGGACAGCACATTTTCTTCGGAGTAAATAAAGACTCCCACCCGAGATTTCGTATCACCCTAGTAACCCCTACTTCATGCACATCATTCCAGTTTACACCACGCTCAAGTAAAATGGGGCGTTTAGAAAATGTGTTACGATACCTTACTTGTGATTCCTTGGTCCACCATTGGGAACTGTATGATGTTGGTGTACCATGTGGAAGAGCGCGTCTTCGGGATGCCATTTTCACTAAAAGAGGTTGGAAGGAGTGTTTGGTTGGTGGGAAAGGAAAATTTTTGAAATTTGAATTTTTGTTTTTGAAAAAGATGGATTTTTGATGAAGTTTGATGTTGGATTGTTGTTGTAAATCAAGTTTGGAATGCTATGGGAGCAAAAAGGAGCGATTTTGATCGATTTTTTGAAAAAATGGCGAGAAAACGGTTGAGTTCGTGAAAGTGGGGGGGAAGAAACCGTGGGGGTATTTAAACTGAACACAGTCGATCAATCGAATATTCCCTCGATCGATCGATATTCAACATAGATCGATCGAGTTCGTTGTCGATCGATCGACATTCAAGCCCCTTTTTTTTTTTTTTTAATAAACTCACATAATAATCAGCAAACACACAACAAATAATCAACTAAAAATAGTTCAAATAAAAAAATAACACAAACGCTTTAATACCGATAATGACATGTTAGATGCACTTAGAATGATTTGAATATTGGAACTCCACAAGTAAGTTAAATAAGGTATCTATGATGGAACATGAGAGAAATCATATCAAAAGAAAAAGAACTGAATAATTTTTTGTTTGTTTTGTTTTCCTTTTTTTTTTTTTATTTCTTTTGGCTAATTCTTTTTGTGCAGAGATAGTTATTTTTATTTTGCACAAGCCATAAACCTAGTATGATGACTTTCACACTAGTTGTGAGGTAGCCCTCTCCGCTCACTACGGTAGCTACACACATCACAGTAGGTAGCCCTCTCATAACTAGGTAATTTTTACGATACGAGTTTTTCAAAGTTTATCATAGATCTCAAATATAACATGCATGTGTGTTCAGTGAGTGTATGAATAAGTTCATGCAACATGATCATTATAAGTGAATAAAGAAGATGTGTTAACATGTTAGAATGATAGAGTAAAGATGAAGTTAAAAATAGGTTGTGTGTGTGAGTATTACATGAATCTTTTTTTTTTTTTTTTTTTTTTTTTTTTTTTTTTTTAAAAAAAATTTCTCTATTTGACAAATTCTTAAGGCATTTCTAAGTGTTTCAAATCTTTGTGTGTCAAGTGCCTTAGTGAACATGTCAGCCAATTGTCTTTCAGTGGGGAGAAATTCAAGTGTTAAAACCTTTTCCTCAACAAGTTCTCTAATAAAATGATGTCTGATGTCTATGTGCTTTGTTCAGGAATGAAGTACAGGATTCTTAGATATGCAAATGGCACTCGTGTTATCATAGTATAGAGGAATGATACCTTGCTTAAAACCATACTCATGTAGTATATTTTTCATCCATAGAAGTTGTGTGCATGAGCTACCTGCTGCGATATATTCGGCCTCAGCAGTGGATAAAGATATTGAGTTTTGTTTCTTGCTGTGCCAGGATACGAGGTTATTGCCAATGTAAAAGCAACCACCTGAGGTGCTTTTTCTTTCATCTTGGCTTCCTGCCCAATCTGCATCTGTATATCCACTGATCTCACAAGTTGTGTCATTAGTAAACCATATTCCAAAGTTTTTAGTTCCAGAAACATACCTGATAATCCTTTTAACATGTTCTATGTGTGATTCCTTAGGATCAGATTGATAACGTGCACACACACCAACACTATAACAAGTATCTGGTCTACTAGCTGTGAGATATAGTAAACTCCCTATCATGCTCCTATAGAGTGTTTGGTCAACGCTTTTACCTGATTCATCCTTTGAAATTTTTGTGCTTGTACTTATTGGAGTTCTCAGGTGTTTACTTGACTCAAGTCCGAATTTCTTAATCAAGTTACATGCATACTTGGTTTGAGAGATAAAAATTCCATCGTTTGTTTGATTAATTTGCAAACCAAGAAAATATGTAAGTTCACCCATCATAGACATTTCAAATTCAGAAGACATTACATGAACAAAGTTTTCAACAAGTGATGTGGATGTTGACCCGAACACTATATCGTCCACATATATTTGAGCTATGAAAATATCCTCCTTGGCACTCTTAATAAAGAGAGTTTTATCAACTCCCCCTCGAACAAAATCATTGTCTAAGAGGTAAGTTGTAAGCCTCTCATACCAAGCTCTAGGAGCTTGTTTTAGACCATAGAGAGCCTTATTGAGTTTATAAACATGCTTTGGAAAATTTGGATCGATAAAGCCTTTAGGTTGTTCCACAAATACCTCTTCATTCAAAAAACCATTTAGAAACGCAGATTTTACATCCATTTGATAAAGTTTGAATTTCATGTAACAAGCAATGGCAAGTGGGATCCTTATTGATTCTAATCTAGCTACGGGAGCAAAAGTTTCATCAAAATCGATTCCTTCAACTTGTTTGTATCCTTGAGCAACTAACCTAGCTTTGTTTCTAATTACTACATCATGTTCATCAGATTTGTTTTTGAAAACCCATTTGGTTCCTATGATGTTTTTGTCATGTGGTCTAGGCACTAAAGTCCATACATCATTTTTTGTAAATTGCAATAATTCTTCCTGCATGGCATTTATCCAATACTCATCTTTTAATGCATCATCCACATTCTTAGGCTCTATTTGTGAAATATAACAAAGATAGGTTATCTCACTTACCTGACGTCTTCTAGTTACCATGCTCGCATTAGGGTCACCAATGATGTTTTCAACAGGATGGTTCTTGGAGGTACGTGTTGGTCTTTGTATGAGATCATTTGAAATTGTTTCATCCTTTAAATCAGTGCACTTAATATCTATTTTGGTAGTTTCATCTTTTTGTTGGTCATTAGGTACTTCAATATCTAATTTTTCATCCTGCATAGTTTCCAATTGATTAGTAGTACCTGCATCATCAATAGTCACATTAATAGATTCCATCATTGTGTTAGTTCTCAAGTTAAAGACTCTAAAAGCACGACTAGTCAAAGAGTAACCAAGAAATATACCTTCGTCACTCCTAGTATCGAACTTACCTAATTGTTCACGATCTCTGAGAATGTAACATTTACTACCAAATACATGCAGATGTTTTAAGTTTGGTTTCTTACCTTTCCATATCTCATACGGAGTTTTATTCATACCTGGGCGTAGATAGACACGATTCATGAGATAGCATGCAGTACTTACTGCTTCAGCCCAGAATTTCTTCGAGATTTCCTTTGCATGTAGAAGAACACGAGCCATCTCTTGTATCACTCTATTCTTTCTTTCAACTACACCATTTTGTTGAGGGGTGATTGGTGCTGAAAATTCATGATTGATTCCATGCTCCTTGCAAAATTCAGCAAATTTGGTATTTTCAAATTCCTTTCCATGATCGGTCCTTAGTCTCATGATGTTGGTTATATGATTTCCTGCTTCAACCTGTACTTTGAGACAAAAAGAACTAAAGACATCAAATGCATCAGATTTTTCTCTCAGAAAATTTACCCAAGTGTAACGTGAATAATCATCAACAGTAACAATGATGTATTTCTTACCACCCAAACTTTCGGTTCTCATAGGACCCATTAAGTCAATATGAATCAACTCAAGTATCCTGCTTGTATTAATTCCTTTAAGTTTCTTATGAGGATTACGAGTCTGTTTGCCAAGTTGGCATGGTCCACAAAATATTTTGTCATTTTCAGAAAGCTTAGGTATCCCACGCACAATTTCCTTTTTACTCAAATTCACCAAATCACTGAAATTTATATGTCCCATCTTTTGGTGCCAAACAGTTATAGAATCATTATGAGCAAGATTGCAAATAACAGTGGGTGATATATCAATGCAATAACAATTGTCATGAGATCTAGTTCCTCTAAGCAAGCAATTACCATTAAGATCAGTTACAATGCAATGGTTGTTGGTAAACTGCACACTATAGTTTTTATCACAAATTTGACTGATGCTTATTAGGTTTGCCTTAAGTCCATCAACAAATAAAACATTATCTAGTTCAGGTATGCCATCTACTTGTATTGTTCCTTTTCCCAGAATTTTAGATTTTTTACCATCACCAAAAGTAACTGTTCCTTCATTATAATCTTCAAATGTTTTAAAAAGGGAACGATCACCTGTCATGTGTCTAGAGCATCCACTATCAAAGTACCATGCAGTGGTAGATTTAGCCTTAAATGCTATGTGAGCTACAAAACAGTGTATTTTAGATTTCTTGACCCAACCCTTCTTAATTTTGGCTTGTTTTATTTGGGGGGGTATTGATGTTTCTAATTCACGTGTCCTAGAGGGATCAAACTGTGTTCTCATATGCTTGGTTCGTGATCTATATAAGTGAGCATAGTTATAATTCCTATAGTATGATCCATGCATGTTATGATAATTCCAATTAGAACTCAACAGTATTCTGCACTTAGGTCTAATGTGTCCCTTTCTACCACAATGATGACAGATAGGAATAAATTTAACTGTAGGTGCTTGTGTCATGTGGACATTTTGTGAAGAGGAAGGTTTAGATGATTTAACAAACTCTGTTTTTGATGACGATGGTGTAGTGTTCTCATCCACATAGCCTAATCCTCTCTTGTCTCCAAAGGGCTTTCCGAGATCAAGTACTTTGTTTAATCTTTCAGCTCCAATTGTCAGCTTTTTCACAGTTTCCTTTGACTGCTGTAATTCCTGCACAAGCTGTGAATTTTCTTGTTTGATCCCTGCAAGACTTAAACTCAACTGATTAATATGCTCAGACAGTTCACCTTTCTCTTTTTCCAGAATTGATAAATTAATGTCTTGAGATTTGATTTTGTCATTCAGTTTTGTGACAGATATAAGAAGTTATCTTTTTCTTTCTTGCAATTAATCAAATCAAGAAATAATTCCTCAAAACTGTTAGCATTAAATTTAGAGATGATAGAGTTAGATTTACTTCCCTCATTGTCAGAATCAGATTCAGAATCAGATTTATTGGAGTATCCATCAATAGTTGCAATAAAGGCTCGGTAGTTGGTGTCACCAGCATCTGAATCACTTGCTTGATCACTTTCTGAATCACTAAGAGTAGCATTGAAGGCCTTACTAGTTTTCTTCTTCTTATTGGCGCACTCAGCTGCAAAGTGACCAATACCATTACATTCAAAACATTGAGGTCCAGTGAGTTTAGGTTTCTTACCATCAGAATTAATGGGCTTAAATTCTTTTGACTTGTATTCTTTGGTGCGAACGGATTGATTTTTATTTTGCAGATTTCTCCTGTTGAACATCTTTTTGAATTTTCTGGCCAAATAGACAAGTTCTTCATCATCCATGGAACCATCACAGTTATCACCATCTTTGTTCGTTGTCTTGAATGCCACTCCCTTGTTCCTTTTTGGTGTTCGCAGATTCATCTCAAAGGTTTGGATTGATCCAACAAGTTCCTCAATTTTGATGGTGTCAATGTCTTTGCTTTCCTCAATTGCAGAGACTTTCACTTGGAATCGATTTGGTAGGGAGCACAAGACCTTACGAACCAACCTGCGTTCATCAATTTTCTCTCCAAGATTTGAAGATGAGTTAGCAATATCACATAATTTTGCATAGAATTCAGAAAAAGTTTCATCTTCCTCCATTCTAAGATTTTCTAATTTTGTAGCTAGCATGCGCAGTTTTGTTCGTTTAACTTGGGACGTGCCCTCATGAGCAACCTCTAAAGTGTCCCAAGCAGCCTTAGCAGTTTCAACATCCGAAATACGTCGAAATTCATCAGGAGATACAGCACTAAAAATAGCATTGATCCCCTTTTGATTCCAACCACTACCAGTTTTATCTTCAATGGTCCAGTCATTCCTAGGTTTAAGTGTGACTACACCATCCTTGGTAACCTTAGGTGGCTCCCAACCATATAGCACAGAATTCCACACACATTCATCTAAGGAGCGCAGAAAGGCTCTCATACGAGCCTTCCAATATGGGTAGTTAGACCCATCAAAGTAAGGTGGACGGGTTGTAGAAGAACCCTCTCTTAAATGATCCATAACAAGGTCCTAGGCAAACACTAAGTATATCTAGTGACCCGCTCTGATACCAAATGATAGTTTTAGTTACGGACCAAATAAGCCTAGAGGGGGGGTGAATAGGTTATTTTCAGATTTAATAACTTTTTTTAATTATTTTACCTAAACACAACGGCTTCACATGCAATCACGTATGAAATTAAAATGCGGAATTAATAAACGACACACGAAATTTTTAGGTGGAAACAACCTAGGCCACAACAATGACCTAAGAGGAAAACCACCGGTCCACCGGACCACCTAACTAACCACTATGAAAATAATGTTCAATTACAAGGCTAGGTCTTAAACTACCCGTCACAGATAAAGCCCCCCTATGTAATTTACTTACGAGCCGTCGCTCCTTTCATAGCCTCCAATAGCTAGATGTCTGGATCCGGACCAACGTTCCGATCTTCTTGAGTCACACAAGAACAATCGAACCCGTCAAGTTTGGTAGTTTCGAGTCACACGAAACACCGAACACGTCACCAACAGTACCTGAAAGTTAGCACAAGTAGCACAAATGCAAAACGTGTCCTAAAGCAGATTCAATAGCAAAAGATGCAAAAACAGATCAGCAGGCAAACTCTAGAACATGCAAAACAAATATCACGAAGAAACAATTAAGCGCATGAATTATTCAAACATAACCACACTGTATGTTTGAACAATTAAAAAGATCAAAGCGCTTAAAATTGAAAGATGAAGAGAAGAAGTTTTAAAGCGCAATCAGAGTTATGAAAACTTATTTCTGTGTGGTGAAAAATTAAGCACAAGCACCTCTCATATATATAGAGTCCAATTCAAGCTCAAACAGGATTTGTAACAAGTCATAACTCTACACTAATCAGGATTTACAATTACCACAATTAACCTCAACCAAGGATTCAATTATTGACAATAAATGGGGTCTATTAGGTAAAAGTAGCATATGGATCGAACATACAAAAAGAGTTTGAGTAGGATTATAATACCGGCTCGATCGATCGATAGACTGTCTCGATCGATCGAGACCTTCTCGATCGATCGACACACAGAACTCGATCGATCTAACTCAAATAGAGAGAACCTGGATCGAAGTTGTTCTATACTCGATCGATCGAACAGGGTTCGATCGATCGATCCAATCCAAACAGAGAGGACTTAGATCGAAGTTGATCCAGTCTCGATCGATCGAACATGGTTCGATCGATCGATCAAATTTCTCGATCGATCTAATCCAAACAGAGAGAACCTAGATCGAAGTTGATCCAGGCTCGATCGATCTAACATGTCTCAATCGATCTAACCATACCTTCGATCGATCGAACATGGTGTGCACAATATATTCTTTCGATACAATCCAAACTAAGTGTAGTGTTCAATTGTGTGAGTGTGTATGCATGATGAAATGTTTTACCTGATGAATATTGCACGTTCGAAGAGTTCATTAGTCGTGCATCAATTGATCGAACGGTGACCCCTATGCTAGATTACATTTGATATTTTGTTCACGAAAATTGCCAATAAATATAAACCTTACAACATCAAATCAGTTCAAAGTTTATCCACCAACTTTTTCAACAATGGGGAATATCGAAGGTAATAACATTTCCCTTTGTTTTTTTCTTTGAAAACAATAACTTATGATTAAATATATGATTTGTCTATGCAGATCACCAACCAAAAATAAACAACAAAAATTGTATTTTACATGATATACCCAATGAGGAGAGTTACTTCAAGAAATAAAGGTCGGATGGATAAACCGGTGACTTTGGAGAAAATAATGCACACTCAGTATTGTTCCAACAAGTATTTCAGGTTATAGTCTTAGCAAATTCCATGTAACCTAATATTTTTTTTGCATTATTACTGTAAAGGTTTGATTGCAATATTTTTTGATAAGTTTAGTTAACCCTATTCTTTGCTTTGTACTACTTCATTAGCTTTAGAGAAAGATGTTATCTTTTTGATCAACTTTGATATCTATACATCTCTTTATGTCTTTAACAAGAAAATTAAAATGACAAATAGTTGTATACATATGACAATAATCATCAAGATTCTTCTGAAAAATTGATGACTTTTAAATTGATGAATTTGAAGAAACTCACACGCTTCTGTATTGTTGATTATAAATGGTAATTACTATTTATTTCTTTCCAATCTGGTAACGATTGATTGTCACCTACCAATGTTTTTTTTTTGTATTGAAATTATACAAATCTCTAATGTTTTCTTTATGTTTCTTATTTAGGCAAGTTCTTATTTTTCCTAAAGGAAACAAGGTGGAGCACTTGTGATGTGGATTGGGATCGAAGTAGGAGAGAGAAATATATAAAAAAGTGGACAATTTAGACGAAATTAGAGTTAAGGATTAGATGAATATAAATTTGAGAAGAAATAGGTGGAGGATAAATAATACTAAATTTTTATTCCAAGTTTGATCTAAATGTATATGGATGGGTCCTATTTATGGATTCAAAAATACCGCGTATTAGGAGTACTGGTACCTACTGGTACTCATATTCTTGTACTAGTACTCTAAGGTTATGTTTGGTGTACTAAATTGGATAGGTTAAGTATAATCGGATAGAACTGAACTGTATTAAATTATATTATAATTAATTTGTACAGTATTTAGTGAAAAGTTGTATAATATAGACAGATTAAATGATTTATATATATTTTAATAAAATAATTAGGTTAAAATAGCTTTTTATTATAAAATTTATTTAAATTAATATTTAATTCATTTTTATATTTTATTACATTTTTAAAATAAAAACATACTTTTTTTAATTTGGGATTCAAAAAAAGTTAATACATATAATTTTATAATTAAAAATTCATGGTCCAGTACGGTTTAGACTTACATTCCATAGTCATACAAAATTTCTATATAATCATATTATTTTTGTACTGTATGATATGATCTTATTTTACAATCAAACGTATGACTGTATATAAATTATACAGTCAGAATATTTATTATGGTGTAACAAATATGCCATAAAGGTACCTACATTTAGAAATTAGTAATCTTTTAGTTCAATTTTCTATTTAAATTGAGGATTTGAGAACACGTTACACCTGATGGATATAGAAGGGTATTATTGGAATTAAAGTTTTATATAAATTAATTTGAAACTAAAAAAAGATTTAATAGATCTCATTCAATTGTAGCCACTAAAATGAATAAAATGGTGGCAAGGTAGTTTGCACTCAAGAAAATCTTGATTGTGTTATTGAGTCTTCAACGATCAAGATAAATGCATTTGTTTCTTACACTCCTTGTGCAAATGCTTTCTCAATAAGAAAGTGAAGAAGTTTGTGTAATATGTAATGTATTGGAAAAACAAAAAATTAAATAATAAAATGAATTAAAATTACAGAATAAATGAAAAACTGTAAATTACAATAAAGAAAATGAAAAAGGAAGATCGAGGCCTGAAACGGTTTTTTTAAGATAAATTTTTTCCCTCACCACGTGTGTTTGAGATTAAGGAAAAAATACCTCCTAGCATATAACCATCTAAAAAAAAGTTTAAGTACACCAAACTTAAACTGTTTGTACCAACTGAATTTCTATCCGCTCTCTATCGCACAAAGCTTAGCTCTAGAATAAATTTACTGGAAGTTGGGAAGTGTTTGCTGCAGGAAAATTGAAAAGAGAAAAGTTGATGTTTGTTTGCTCTGTATTTTTCCTCAACTGCAGAGTCAATATATAGGCATTCAAATGTGGCTGTTGGAAATGGTTTTTGAATTGCCGCAACAAATACAACTGTTACAGTTGCTAAAAACAACTGTAACAAATGCAGCTGTTACAAAAAACTACTCCAATAAATGCAACTGTTACAAAATTGTTGCTTTAATTTGTTGTAATTGTTGAGCTGCTGAAACTGCAGCAATAAATTTCCTCAACAGTTACAATCTAATTCTGAGAGAAAAAATAAAATTACATGTAGCAAAACCCAAACCGCGCAAGCCCATCAAAATTAGATGACATTCATGTCCATAGGACGTGAGGGCCAGCAATTGAAGTTCCAAATTTTTGGGCCTAAAATCCTAGAATTTGCACCCCCCTAAGCGCGCACGTAGAGAGAGCCTTTATGCTGCACAAGCATATGTCTCATAGGAAAGCAAATGCTATATAAAGCATTTCATGTGTTAGTGTTTTTCCCATGTGGGACAAACCAAAAACCACAACATTTTTCCTTCTCAATGAGTGAACTTTGAGACACAATTTCTCATTCATTTCAATCTTATTTTGAGTGTATAAATATATGATTTCGAAGCCCTCGCGGAGGAGAATCTAAATCAATCATGACCCTATACTTATACCAAGTGAGTCCCACTCAAAATGATACATCAAAATGGTATTTAACCATGAGTCTAAATACCCATTTTTTCCCATTTTCCAACAATCCCTCACATGAATGAAAATGGACGGAGTTTTTCAAAAGAAAACTGACTCAAATCAATTTGACACATGGTGATAGAGTTCAACGGTTTGAGACCTGCATAGAATAGGTAGGTGTAACCCTTTGAACCTTCCCTTGTAAGAATATGTTTACTTTACTGGCTGACAGTAGACGCAATGTCCTTGAACTGTTCTACCGTTTATGTAAACGATGACATACTTTATACAAGAATCATTCCTAATACAATTCAATTCTCACTATTATGTTCGTTTTGGCCATGATCATACACCTGGTTCTGTGAGAGTTTCTCAAGAATTGAGCTCAACAATTCCCTTTCGAGTTGGCCCCACTTCTCTCTCACATAGGTAATCTCTTATCTATAAGAGTCATTTGCAAAGAGTAACTCGTTGTACTCTGCTCGGTATTCTCTTCATAAGAATCATTAAAAGCATTAGCTTAACCTATACATATGGGTATCACTGCTTTTATCATAGGAATGGACTTGAGAATAAAACCCCCATAGTGATCACACTAACTCCTTATAATTAGGTTGTCCCTTTGAACCTAGATCTTGGGATCTCTAGTCAACTAGGTTGGGTTTCCTTTACATAGTCTTATTCATTCATGGGCTTTTAGTCCCATTCTCTTCGATGATGTCTCAACTAACTCTCTATTTAACCCTTTAGTTAACGGATCCATTATGTTATCCTTTGACTTCACATAGTCAACAGAAATAACCCCAGTTGAGAGTAGTTGTCTAATGGTATTATGTCTGCGACGTATATGTCGAGACTTACCATTATACATGTTGCTCTGTGCCTACCAATTGCAGATTGACTGTCATAATGTATGAAAATTGTAGGCACAAGCTTAGGCCACTTTGGAATATCTTCTAAGAAATTGCGTAGCCATTTGGCCTCTTCAAGTACATAAGTCCAAAGCGATGAATTCAAATTCCATCGTGGATCTAGCTATGCAAGTCTGTTTAGATGACTTCCATGAAATAGCTGCACCACCCAGTATGAACACATATCCACTTGTAGCCTTAGAGTCTTTCATATCAAATATTTAGTTTGCATCACTGTATCCTTCTAATACAGCTAGATATCTTGTGTAGTACAGCCCATAGCTACGTGTGTATTTTAAGTATCTAAGTAATCTAGTAATACCTTTTCAGTGGTCAGATCTTAGATTGCTGGTATATCTACTTAGTTTACTTTTAGCGTAAGCTGTGTTCGGTCTTGTATAACTCATTAAGTATATAAGACTTTCTATCACTCTAGAATATTCAAGTTGAGATATACTCTTACCTCTATTATTGGATAGGTGCAGATTTTCTATCACTCTAGAATATTCAAGTTGAGATATACTCTTACCTCTATTATTGGATAGGTGCAGATTAACATCTACCGGTGTTCTAACAATACCAGAATCATCTTTGTTAAACCTCTCAAGGATTTTGTCAACATAATGACTTTGACTAAGAATGAGACCACTTTATATCCTTGATATCTTAATTCCTAGAATTACATCAGCAGGTCCCATGTCTTTCATGTCAAACCTTGAGTTTAACATATGTTTGGTAAATTTGATCATTTGATCATTACTACCTACAATTGACATGTCATCAACGTACAGACACAAGATGACATAGTCATCACTGATATAGAATCTCGAGAGATTCAAGGTGGTCAGATAGAACACATCTTTTGATGCCACCTCTTGAAACCTACTGAACTTCTCAGGTTTCTTATTACGATTCACAAATAAACCATAACCGACTATGTCAAAATCACATAGTTTGTTGACATATACCTCAAATTTGATACTATAAAGACAATTCCTTGTCTCATAGTTAGATCTTTATTCTAAACTGTTCTTGTTACCAAATTCAATGTCATCCCATAAACAAATCATAAATTTGTTTATGCAATAGTTTCATAAAAGAAACAAAATTAATTTTAGAATTTGAAAATAATTCCAAACTTCTAGAATTAATTATACAATATTTCAAAATTTTTGAAACTAAGTTCTAATTCGTATTCAACATATACGAAATTCTAGTAATCCATAGATTACAAAATTAAGCAATTTGAAATTTGTGAATTTACAATTCTTTATTTCGCAATTACAAAATTTACATTTATGTGAAAACAAAGTTCACCACTTTGTGAATATTAAATTCACTATTTTGCTATTTCGAAAAATTAATTTTTTCGAAAAAGTTACAAAATTCTCTTATTTTGTAAACTACAAAACTAACAAATAAAATTTGTTATTTTGCACATACAAAATACACAACTCTAACGAATATACAGATTCACTAATTCTACAAATACAAAATTTACTTATTTTGAAACTCGAAATCAAGCAATTTTATCAGATGCAAAATTTCATATATTTCACAAATACGAATTTACTTATTCCATGAAACAAAATCAAGTAATACGTCAATTGTGAAATACTACAATTCATCAATTGCGAATTCATACAATTCGTCAATTGTGAATTCTTCCAGAAAATGAATTTATGAAACTTTTGACATCTCAATGCCAAAATTGGTTTAGTTGGCATCCACACTTTTAATCTGCAAATGGTTTGTACATAATTTAAATGACAGTAGCCACATACTATAATTTCATAAATCAAGTTATAGTTTTTAATACTACAACATGAACTATATAGATTAATTAAAACACTTTCAATTGTTCTTACAACTGAAATTATTACTCTTGCACAACGAAAGAAATTGCTAAAATGCAAACATGTCATAATCTAATGCCTCATTGACTTAACAATATGTTAATAACAACAAATATTAATCAATATAAATTTCAATTAAAATGCTATTGTCTATCTAATCAAAAGCAAAACAACTATGATTTGAAGAGCAAATTTCCATTATCTTGATACTAAAATTTAGTTCATGAATTTAATTTGCACAAGAATTACATCACGTTTACAAATGACCGAATATTGAAACACATAATCTTCATTTGATCATTGCACTTTAACATAAACTCATAAAAAGGTAGTCAAAGTACTTACAAACCTTTACATGTAAACATGAATTAATCTAAATAGCTTTATCATCAGTGCAAATAAAGAAATTGTAGTATGAATTCAAATAAGCCATATATATAACATCAATATTATGTTAGGTAATTAGAAATTTTCTACTATGCCATATGTGATTAATAAAATATGTGTTTACATCATATTGTAGCATATAATTCATTGCAGTCAGAGAGATTATTAGTCATATTGATAACTTAACATTTAAAACAATCCGATTGTAGAGGATGATAATTAATTATATATAATTAGAACATATATGCTTGTAAGTTGACATAAGCAAATCCTAAGTAAAAGTAATAAGTGATAAACTCATTACAAATCAGAGAAGATCAATTTATTAACAAATACATACTAGTGTAGAGTTAATAAAAATTATTTCCTTTGAAGGCCAAAGTGAAAGTATATTATAACAGCAAACAATTATTTCCTTTGACCATGCTCCACAATATTGGCCTTTAGCCCAGCAAGGGTGTACCCTCTCTTTGTAAAATTCATATTGTCTTCTTTAACTTTGAATCTGATTATAAAATCCTTCAAGTTCTCCTCCTTTCGCTTGTGCTTAAGGTAGGACTTGAATTCCTTCCATGAAGAGGGTAACTTTTCAATAATAGCTGCTACCTGGAAGGCCTCACTGAGAATCATCCCTTCATCATGAATCTCAGTTAGTATGTCTTGGATTTCTGTTACTTGACTGGTCACTGACTTGGAATTGACCATCTGATATTCCAGAAAGCGATCCAACACAAATTTCTTAGCATCGATATTTTCACTTTGATATTTCTGGTCCAAAGAGTCCCACAAGTCCTTAGCTATTTTCTTCTTACAGTACTACTCATTGTACAGAAAATCACTAAGGTTATTCAGAACATAATTCTGACACAGGTAGTCAGAATGCATCCAGCTTCAATAGCACTAGTAGACTGCACATCCTGTTCACCCTCAGGTTGCTTGGGAGATTCTTCAGTCAAGAACCTTGCTAGATTCAAGGTGGTATGATAGAATAACATCTTACTCCTCCACCTCTTGAAGTTCAATCCATTAAACTTCTCCTGTTTCTCTGCCACAGCATGGTTCAAAGGAACCAAAACCGGTAACATAGAGGTAACCCCGTGAGCCACAGTAGGTCTCACCACTTGGTTCACATTTGAACCACCCATAGAAGGGTTAGCAGCATTCACAATGGAAATCTCAAGAGTGGTCATCTCAAAAGTTATTTTTGATATTCTGAAAATAGTTTCAATAATCAAAGTGTTAAAACACCAAATATAATTTATATTGTTTATCAAAATAATATCAACAATTGATACAAGTAAACAACTTATAAGAATTAAAGAATTATTATTATTTATTTTAAAACCAGTTACCGTTGTGGTTTTTTTTTTTTTTTTAAATAAAAAAATTTAAGAAATAATAATAATAATAATTAAAGGAAAATAGTTTAAAACAAAACCAAATTGTGCTACTGTAAACAATAGCAATAAGAAATAACAAATATTTATTATCAAGGTTAATTATGTTAAAAAGTAGTAACCGTGTTTTTTTTTTAAATATTGCTTAAAATATTAATTTATTTAGTATTGCTTAATAAATAGAAGTAAAAAAAAAATAATACAGTAACAGTATTATAGAACGAGATACAAGAGCATATAAACAAAGTAAGATATGATAAATAAAACATATAAAGGAATATATGTAAACGGGTAACATTAAAATAAAGCAAAAGGAATAAAACATATAAAAGTAAAGAGCAATGAAACAGACAGGGAAATAAAGTTGCTGAAATTACTTATATTCTAACAAAGTTGAAATTAGAGTTTTAATAAAATGAATATGCAAAGGAAATATATATTTAAGTTTGACCAGATTGTAAGAATGAATCTGCAGAATTAGATTGTAAGATTAATATTACAATAGCATTGAAGTAAGAAAACCAAAAGGTTATCAGTGAAGTAATATAAGTAAAGTGCTAATTTAAGCTATATATAACAATAGATTAATATTATTGACTGAGGAAGCAGTGAAGTAACAAAACCAAAAAGTTAGCAATAGATTAATACTGTTGACTGAGGAAGCAGTGAAGTAAGAAAACCAAAAAACAGTGAAGTATACAATAGATTAATATAGAAAAATTGGTAATTTAAAAGGTTCTCAATTTTTCAGTAAATTAGCAGATAAACAAAATTAATGTTGAAAAAATTCAAGTTAAAGTTGATTCAAAAACTCTCTTTTATTTTTGAAAAACTATTTTCAGAAAATTCAAAACAAAAATTGTGTGTTTTTTGTTTAAGTTAAGGTTCGTGCCATACCTTTCTAAGGTATGGATGTTTATTTTTTAGGTTTTTTACAGAATTTGACTTGATTTTTTCTACAGAAAGTTATAGACGATTTTTTGGAGTATGTTTGAAATTTTCGGACTACAATTTTCTTGTAAAAATCTTATCTGTGTTTTAATTTTTTTGGGATTTTTCTTGAACAATTAGTGAGTGGATAATAATTTATTTTCAAGCAGAGAATGTCTAGTTTATGTGGGTTTTTACAAAATTGAATTTGGAAATTTCTACAAAAAGTTATACATGTTTTACCATTATATGTTCTGCTGGAAATTTAACTTGAAAACTATTTTTAAATTACTCGATATTTCTACGTTTTGAGCAGGTTTTTCTAGTGTAGATTGTGTGTGATATCTTGTTTCAAAGATTGGAGTGTCTAGTTTAAGAAACTCTTTATGGAATTTAAATTGGTTAAGTTTACTAAAAATTATACTCAATTTCTCAATTTTCTAAGATAGGTTGGATAAAGTTATGTTCGTGGTATCAAACTAAGTTTTGAAAGTTAAGAATTGTTTTATCATAATGTTTCATTTCCAAAATGAACCATATTTAATTTTTTTTGTTTTCATGTAACTTTTAATTATTTTTTTGGGTCTCATTTACTTAATCACCGATTTGGTTATAGGGTAGAGTTTGGTTCGAATGTGACTTTTTTGAAAATATGTGTAAGTTTAAGAGATTAACATAGATTATCAATTAGATAAAGACTGAACTTGATATCAATGACGTTTTAAATTATCCTTTTACAATCTTGATTTCGTTTCTCAAACTATTGAAAGGATTGCAGCTTAATTAAATGTTTTGTTTTGAAGGTCAAAGACCTTTCTACTAGTTTGACGGTAAGCGTGTGTGAACAAATTTCTCTTCAGGTAGGGGTTATTACTCCACTTTTTCTGCATACATTATTTTTAAGAAAATGTCATGCATTATATATGTAAGAGATGAAAATCGATGCCATGATTGTACATGAATAATTTTACAATTATGTACCCATGGAAAATATTTTATATGCATACTTGATATTTTGATATGTTATGGGTATTAAAATATTTTACATGGCATCTGAGTTTTATGCATGCATCATGAAATTATTTTGTGGGGAGTATTACCTATATAGACGTCTTGCGGAGATATGGTACCCAAGGGCTACTAGATGCAGCAGACTATTTTTGATGGACTAAAGGTATGCATTATATTTTACATGTATCTCGGAGATTTTCCATACATGGGTCTTGGTATTAGACCGCACATGGGCCTTAGAGTTAGACCCCCCATTGTGTTTTGGAGTTGTCCGTCTTGGGTCTTGGTATCTATTCTATTTATGGGTCTCGAAGTTGGACCGCCCACATGTACTTGGAGTTGACCAATACATGTGCCATATGTATTTCGGAGTAAGACCATAGAAGGGCTCGGAGGTGGACCCACGTGCGTCTCGAAGGTTGACTGCGCACACACCCATGTATTTCAGAGTTGACCAATACATATGGATTTAGCATAGCATACATGTGTAATTTTTATTGGACATTGCATATTTTATTATGATTGTATGAACATGAATGGGATATTTGGAATGTACACTCCACTCGGTTTCGGAAGTGAGAAAGTAATGGTTATACATGGAATATTTGTAATGTAGCATGCATCATTGATTATTTAAGAACTATGCATGGAGTATACTTCTACTGAGCTAGTTGTAGCTCACCCCACTTTCCTATAAATTTTTAGATTAGGTTTGTATTGAGCGATCGTGGTTCAGCTGTGAAGGAAGACAACTAATTCAAGGTTTATGTTTAGTTTAATTTTGTCATTTGCATCCTGTACCCTGGGGGATATTGTTGAGACTAAAGTATAATATGTATAATTTGTGTATGTTTAAGTTTATTTGTTATATAATGTTGAAGTTTTTCTAGTTAAAATATTTTTTTAAATTATTTAATGTTATTTTAAAAAGGAATATCCAGAATTTTTTTTTAAGGAAAATTATATTTTATATTTATCTACTATTATTTATTTATATATTTTTATTTATACTTATATCTCACGTACCCGTTATTTGGGAGTGACAAATGTACTCTCAAATTTAGTGTTTAAAATATGCTACTAATACTCAATGAAATTACTTGAATGTGAATGAGATTCTCAATGGTGCTATCAAAGCTTTAGAAAAGAAAACTCGATATCCTTATTCGAACTTCATTTAAAACAATATACAAGTAAAAACATATTTTTCTTATGCTAATGGTGCTAACTATATACTGGCTTGTTCAAGTGCCAAAAGGAAAACTCGTTATCATAGCTTGGATTGATGCATAGGTATATGAAATGCATTGATATGAAATATGCATTCTTAATCTGGATATGACAAAATCTGGTAGCAAAGCTTGACATGAAACTTTATGTGCTAATATGTGCTACTGAAAATCCATTTTAACTAACTGGTAATCTCATATCCATTCAAGAATCTTTACTAAATATTTAAATGAATTGTCTATTGAAATTAAATAGACAAGTAAGAATGAAAAATTAGGTGATCTACTTTTAAAAAAGCTGAATATCCACTCATTATATTGTATCCCCATTATTACTCTAGGTGCACTGAAATGTTTGCAGAATCAACATGTCCTATATGATCATAATTATGTCATAAACAAGAATAATATCATAGCTCTAAAGGCTCTAAAACATGGACTGATAATATATAAATTCTAGTTTTCATATTCTCAAGCTCCTAGTCCCATTAAAAGATCATACTATTAATTGAGTTCAACTTACTAGTAAAATAATTTCAAAACTATATAAAAATCTCATTGAAATACAAGGTTAGAACACAACCACTTGGCCATGAACTTGGGTGAAAAATATTTCTAAATCACCAAGAAGTGTTTAATCATTTAAACACATGTGACTTTAAGTGAAAATGTCCAAATTAAAATATCTAGAAAAAAAAATAGGGAAATTACCAAAAATAGCACCCCCTAAAAATTATAATAACAAAACTAGCACCCCTTGTGTTCAATTAGAATTGAACGTTTAATATTGAACGTTCAATATTCAATTTGAACGTAAAATATTGAACGTTCAATATTAAATAGGTCTAATTATCGTCATTCAATTCTAATTGAACGGATAATATTGAACGTTCAATATTGAACGAGTCCAAATTATTGTCGTTCAATTTTAATTGAACACAGGGGTGCTAGTTTTGTTATTATAATTTTTGGGGGTGTTAGTTTTGTTATTTTCCCAAAAAAAAAAAAAAACTAAAAATCTCGATCTTTGTAGAAAGGTAACATGTGCTTATTTTATATCACCAAAACTGTTTTGAAAACTGATATTTTAGTTAGTGTCATCACATTATAAATAGTTTTAAACAGTTCTAACCTATCACCACTTGATATAACTTTTCATAGAAACGTCAAAATATAATTATGTAAAAAGATATAAAAATTAGACATTTTAAGCTTTAAAATACGATTAAAAAAATGAATTACCATTTGTAAAACCCTTCCATAAACATAATACATTTTAGTTCAAATAGGATTTCTAGCACAATTTCCCCTGGTCATTTTGAATGTTTCTCAGTTTCCATTTAAATTTTCTGCAAAAACAGTTACCTACCTATGCTTTAACTTAGAATTTCTATCTTCTTCCATATCATTTTTTTCTTTTTTCTTCTTTGGTTTTTGCCTATTTCGTGCCTTTATTCTTAGAAAAAGTTACACTAAAAAGCTTAAGATTAGAATAACACAAGAAGAGGACATGTCGCCTTCTATTTCTCACCTTTTTTGTCTTAGTCAACAAGCTCTTAAGAATAGGAGGGACACCTCATGCTAAAAATAATTAATTAATTAAATACTATTGAGGGTGCAATCGTAATAAGATTATAAATATGCACATGAAAAAACCTTTGTTTTTATACAAGGAATGAAGTTTTGCCTGCTAATATGATTGCCCTTTATCTTAGCATTAGTTTCCACAATTGCATTCTTTAACCCTAATAATTAAAGCATATTCAAGGCCCTAAAAAAACCCAGTATAGCATGCTTTTCTCAAACACACAGTAGTGTTTGAAACTGATGCCAAGAAAGAACCTCACCATTGTTTCATTTAGCCATTGACGATCCAATATATCGTGGTGATAACTTTTCCTTGACTCCGAAATGAAGGACTCCTTTTTGAGGTTATACTTTGAGAACATAATCATTCACGTCATTATCCCAAAGTCGATGCTCAATGTTCGTAACTTTTATACTCCACAATAGCAATCTAACAAGACATCCACCTAGATCTTCATAAGATATTTAAATCACTATTTGCATACTAACTATTTTTATATGCAAACTTCCATAAATGAAAAATGTTCTCTCTAATTTTCTTTGAAATCCACATAACAAGCTTGTAAAACTTCCTTCCACATTTCGATAATCTTTCTAGTTGTCCATACATTTTAGAACGATACACTATAATAAATGACGATTTCGTGCTATAAAACTCCTTGTACTTACTTCCATAATCGCTAAGTAAAATTTGTATCTCATTCCAACATAGTTGACTTTGATACTTCATGAACTTTGATATTTCATGAAGTCGAATGATTTTTGGGTACATCACTTTCTTAAAATATTCACCAAGTAACACACCCTTACCGTTAGACAGTGAGTAGATTTGATGAAACGATCAATGATATCCTATAAATGAATCCTTGAATAGTTCGTAGCCATTCTTGTTTAAGAACTTAATGTTATGACATCCTATGTCGATTCTGATAGTTATTTGATATTCGACCTTGACGTGCTGTTAAAGCATTTACCATGCCACAATTTGAGCATATGTTCTTCATTCCTTTCCACCCATAAGTAAAGCTTAAGTCACAATTTTTCTTCACACCTACTTTTCAAATAATTTCTTATTGATATCTTATATTGTCAGGGTGCACGACGAACTTCTATTCGTTACGCCTCAACATTTCTAGCTTCAAATTTTCATTGTGTTGTATTATGATCCTCTTGTGATGTCTAAAAACACCATCGTTACAAGTCTATTAATATAATCTCCATGACCCAATCTTGATTAATCTTTAGAAATTTTGAAGTCATGTACTTGAATGGTCGTTACACTTTCTAGTAGTGTAAATTTTATCATTCTTCTTCACACAAATATAGTTCATTTACTTCAATTAATTGAATTCTTAATCATGTATTCTAAATTTTATCATTCTTTATCTAGGTACAAGTCATGAACAAGTGAAAGTAATAGAGGGTTATCAACTTAGACCTAGGACTGACCCCTATGCAAACACCTAAAATTCGAGTTGGAGAAACCACCCTAACTTTCCTTTTCTTGGAAATCAAATAAATTAAGATCCTCCTTATACCCAAAACCAATTGCAAGGCCCAAATCTAAACCAATCATTCCCACCTAATCAACCTAACAAGTCAATCGTATAGGATAACTTGAATGCTTTCATTCAAGTGAGTAGGGACAACCAAGTGAAAATTGGTCAAAGGTTGGATTCTCTAGAGGCATCAATGTAAAGGGTGGAGATTCAAGCTTTAAGAAAAGAGGAACTTACGTTCTTAATAACAAATTTTTTTCTTCACCTATTGTTGCTAATCCAATTTTATAGAATACAATAATTGATTTCATTGGAGTTGAGAACACAATTATATCAAGGAGGACAAGTCCTAACCATATTCAGTGCTAGGAAAAAAAAACCTCCAAAAGGCTACCCCAAGCACTTTGTCAAGATGCATTTGATTCAACGTTCTTGATGGCAGCAATTCTCATTACTATTGCTAAGATTTGAGGTCAAATCTTTTTGAAGAAAGTGGAAATGATTAGAATAAGGGAGCACAAAGCATGGAGGCAACCAATTAATGAATTAAAGGGCAAACTTAGAATTTAAAAATGGACCTGTCTGCGGCATGAAGTTTTTGCCGGCACGGCAACTAAGCCTCAGGTTTTGGCTAGGAGACGTGCGCGCAGTGGCATAGATATTTGACCGCGGTGGCACTTGACACTCTGTTTTGAATATTGGGCATCTAGCCATGGTAGGAATTTTCATCCACGACGGCCCGTGTTCATTTTGGTATTGTTCAAGCCATATCTGCTGCAGCACACCTATATTTTCTATGTAATTTTTGGCGATTGGATTAAAATCAATGGTTGAGATTTAATTTCTTTTAGTTTTTTGTTTATAACCTATAAATACTCTTTAAAGACTCAGCTGCCAGAACTTTTGTCATTAATGACAAAATTGAGAGCTTGAAAATTTGATTCAAAAATCAAAATTAAGAGCTTGAAAGCTCCATGTTCTATCTCCAACTAACGTATCAAGGGATTTGCAAACCTTTGTGGGATTTATATCATCTTGTCTCGTAGTGAGTAATATCCATGCATTAAGGTGTGTTTGCTAACAAAAAATTGAACTTCTTTTCTAGGAACTTGATTTCATTTTAGTGTTAGGTTATAGATCATTTTTCTTGTAGTTCTCAAACCAAATTGTGTTTGTGGGTTACAAGGTTCATGCTCTCGAGTTTGCATTAGATGAATTAACATGAATGATCATTTAAATCAAGATTGTCAGCTTTTCTTTTATTTTCAAAAATTCCTATGAATTGGGTAGTTTTTTTTTTGTTTAACTAACTAATATCCTACAAATCGAGTATATCAACTAGTAATCAAATTATAAATAAGAAAAAAATATGCCAAACAAACCAATGTCATGACTAGGTCATCAATTTAAGTTCTTTATTAAGTTTATTAAAATAAAGTTAAGGTGGTATTCCTAAAACTAAATTCCGAGATTTTCAATCTTTTTATGAACATTAAATTAGCCCATGAAAATTTAAGAAGTAAATATTTAAACACACTCTTAACCAATAAACAATCTTTATTTATTCTTGCAATTAAAACATTTACCAAAATATATCTAAGCAAACATGGCAATAAAAGCTAAACGTTCATGATAAAATTTGCCACTCATATTTAGATTAAAATTCATAAACAAATGTAATCTTAACATATATCACAAAGAGAGAAAAATAAGAATAATCTAATTACACCAAGAACCTTGGAGGTCCAAATACCTGCAAATTGGATTAGAAGATGTTTCATTCACCAAAAGCTTGTAGCTCTGCCTTATATTATGTCTTGAGTCTTTGAGATTGGCTTCCCTTGCCTCTATAGATGTGAAAAAACTCTAAAAATTCTAAAAATTTGATATAAAAATAAGTTCAAATTGTTTTTTTTTTCATGTATGTAATGTTGGAATCGTAAGATTTTTTTTTATAGATGTAAGGATTGTGCAAAATTAGGAGTCTCCTAAAAATTAGAGATTAGTCTGACTCGACACACAATAACTTTCCTTGCAGCTAGTGGCAATTTCTAATACGACACGACACGACACAAATAAATTTTTTAGTAAGAATGGATTGATAATTTTTTCATTTTCTTAAAGATTTTATTATTTCTTACTATTATAAATAGGTGACACAAAAAAAAAGTAGAGTAAAAAAAACTTGATACGAATAATACGAAACAAACACTACACAAACACGAATAATATGAAACGAATACGATACGATTACCACCTTAGTAGATGAGTTATAGTCTCGTGGGGACTTTTAGTGATGATACTCACAAACATCCTACTAAACTAAAACTTAAAACAAGCTACGAACAAACAAAACTATTAACTTAAATCAACAAAATTTCTCATGATTAAGTTTTTTTTTTCATTTCATAATTAAGTTTCATGTATAATAATGTTCAACCTCTCAACATACATCAAAGCCTATCATACATACCAACTTCATATCGTTCATACATATCCCAATGCTCCAACACATTCATATCAAATTCCCTAAACTCAATGTCAAGAATCCAAACTTGCTTTGACTCTAAGCCTCGTAAGATTCACTCTTAATATCACACAGACCCTAAGGGTTCATGCACTCAACAAAGTATATGCGAACAAAAGTTATGTAAAGAAAAAGAAAACAAGTTTGCATATACATATAAATAATAAAAACTCAAGTGCAACAAAATGGATCTCATGGAAAGAATCAGATGTTAGGATTATAAAGGAATCATGTTGCTCATATCATACTCCAATCAAACTCATTAAGCATACAATATCAATAAGTGCTTATGGATGAATGAAAATGCTTTTGACTTCAAAAAATTATTTCATTTAGATTGTAATAGCCACATCACTACTATTTCATTTAGATTGTAATAGCCACATCACTACTTTTAAGATTTCCCCCTTGTTTTATAACCCCCCCCCCACCATTTATGAAGTCATTTATTTTTGGATAAGTGGCTATTATAATTTCTTTGCCTAAGGGAACCCTATATATAACATTATGCACTAGAAGTCAAGCATGGAGATAGTTAAACACCTACTTTCAATTGCTAGTCAAGTAATTCAATTAGAGTTATGAAAATAAACAAATTTGATCGTTAAAAATCTTAACATCCAATGCAAAAACCTATAGAGCTAACTATTTAAAATCATAGGAAAGGTGTTTATAAGAGTAGAAAACAATTAATCTCTCAAAAAGAAACATTATAGGCTCTAATATATCACAATATAGTCTCTACTATTTGATTCTTAGACATTAAATCTAGGTTTATCTCAATTTCAATATCAAAAGTATGATTTATGGATTGTGACTATGAATCAATTCTTACAACAACCTTTTAGAATTTTAAAGAAAATCAAATATAACATGCATAATATCACAATTATTCATTATAAATTAACCGAAAGCATGACAGTTTTGTATGAAAAAGTTTTTAGTTGACCCCTATTCACACCCCCAAGCCTAAACTAAACATTGTCCTCAATGTTTCTAATCAAGTATATATTCATAAAAGCACTCAAAAGTAGCAAATAAAGAAATAATACTAATGTAACTAAAAATAATAAATAAAAAGAAAAGAAAAGAAAAGAAAAAATATTACCAAAAATGATGGGTTGTCTCTCACCAAGCGTCTTCTTTAGCGTTTTAGCAAGACTAAGTTAGTTCTTATCAAGGGGGTTTGGCCCCTCCTTTGTCTTGCCTATTCTCAAAACAAGACTTAATATTAGCTGAAAATGATTTAAAACTAGTATTTTATGCATAAAATTTAGCTATAGGATAAAAGAATTTGCAAGTCAGATTTTTGTTATAGGAATGCATATTGCATTTTTTTTAGGCATCATCCTACCTCAAGTGTCTAAGAATCTCCTTCTCCCTCCTTTTAATGATTGAGATATTAGTTTTATTACCTACACTTTCTTGTAAATAAGTGTCGCAAAAAGGTGAATCAATAATATAAGCACACTTACTTATAGTAGTTATAGGAGGAGTAGGTAAGGGTTTAAAAACTATAAATTTTACAGATCTCCACTTATGGACTTCAATAGTTGTCTTTGTTGTGGCCATGAATGGCCTACCTAGAAGAAGTGTATGCTCTTTGCCCTTAGATAAGGTATCTTCCATTTCTAACACCACAAAATCTACATGAATAATTAACTTGTCCACTAGCACCAACAAATCCTCAATTATTCCCTTTGGATATTTAATAGAACCATTAGCAAGCTGAAGGGACATAGTTTTCGGTTTATGCTCCCCCAAACCTAGTTGCAAATACATTGAATATGGAATAAGGTTTATACTTTCTCCCAAGTCTAGCATAACTTTGACCACCTTTTTGTCTCCCAAAGTGATATCAATATTGAAGCTTCTTGGATCTTTCAACTTAGGAGGTAAGCCATGTTGGAGAATTGAGCCCGCAAATTCTAACACTATCAATTTTTGATTATATCTCCTATTTTTGGTGATGAGGTCCTTGAATAATTTTGCATAAGCTAGAATATTTCTAATAACATCTAAGAGAGGAAGATTGATGTTAATTTTAGAAAATAATTTAAAAGTGTCAAACATCATTATTTTTTCTCTTTTAATAGGTGTGGGAATGAAATAGGAGATATGTAAAGCTTTGGTGCTTTATGTAACTGAGGAGTGTCAGATAACTCTTCAGTTGTTCACTTGAAAGACTCATTATGTTTGTCATTTGTTTCTCCACCTTCTTTGGAAAAACTTTGAAGTATTGTAATGGTGTTCACTTGTTCATGCAATTTTCCTTTCTCCATCTTTTTAATTGGTCAGCCAATTACTCTACTTGAATCTCCACCCTTTTCATTGATGCATTTAGAGAACCCAACCTTTGATAAATTATTACCTAGTTGTCCTTATTTACTTGAATGAAAGCATTCATGTTATCCTTTAAGGTTGACCTATTAGGTTGATTGGGTGGGAAGGATTGGTTTATCTTGGCCTTGCATTTGGTTTTAGGCAAATAGTTGGTTATTGTTTGGCTTCCAAGAAAAATTTAGGTGATTTCTCCATCCAAGATTGTAAGTATTAGAATAGGGGTCATTCCTAGGTCTAGGTTGGTACCCTTGCATTAGTTTAGCTTCCTCACTAGTACCTAAATAGGAGTCACTTTCAAAAGAGCAAACATTAGCACCATGCCCATATGCACCACACACTTCACATACCTCTTGATTTTTCATTTGATTCATATTCTTGGTAGTGAGTAATTGCACTTGCTTGGTCAATTCTGCAAGTTGCATGGACATCTCATTATTGGAGCCTAGTTCATTAACTCAAACTCTCCTTCCTCTAGCACTCTTTTTTTAGGAGTTGGCTCCCAATATCTCATATAACTCATATGTCTCCTCTGCTATTTTCTCGCCTATAGCTCCATCTGCAACATTGTCAACTGTACACTAACACTGTTGTGTCAATCCATCATAAAAGAACTAGTTCTGCAGTTGCAGTAGAAAGTGGTGATGTGGACATTATATTAAGAGGAGCTTGAACCTATCCCAAGTATCATGAAAGCGCTCTCCATCCATTTGTGAGAATGTAGTAATCTTGGTCCTTAAGTCAGCAATCTTTCAGTGGGAGTAGGACTTACTCATGAATTTATTGTACACTACTTCCTAAGTGGTCAAAGAGCTCAGTGCCAATGTCATGAGCCAAGACTTAGCTCTATCTTTGAGTGTGTATGGAAAACACCTAATCCTTAGTTGATCTTCACTAATCCATTGCAATGGAAATGTTTGCACACAAACATAAAATTCTCTAATAAAGTTCAAGGGGTCTTCATTAGGAATACCATAGAATGAAGGAAGCATGGAATAATGAATATCCTTCAATTCATAATTCCTAGCTACATTAGAGAGTTGTATGCACGATGTAGTAGTCCCAACGATTGGCCTTGCATACTCCTTCATCACCATCTACCTAGCTCTATTGTCAACCATTATCATTTGCAATTATGGTTGGTCCACTTCCTCTTGAATAATAGTATCCAGCTTTCTTAAAATGTGCTTGATTCTGTGGATATTGTTAATGAAAAGAGCGAGTTCCTTGTTCAAATATCTCCTACCTTGCTTGCACCAAGAAAAACAACCAAAGATCAAGGTAATAGGAATTATGCAATAAAATTAGAGTGCTTTATGAATAAGACTAAAATGTATTTTTTATAACGAAAATAAAATGTAATAAAAGTTAACAAAACAATCAAAATTAAATAAATACTAAACCTAATTTAGAATCTCTAAAAAGTTAGAAAAAATTATTTAAAATGTTAATTCTTCAACAACAGTACCAAAAACTTGATGCATAAATTATAATACTCGCAAGCATACGAATTACTTATAGCAAGTGATAAGCAAACCTCCGAGATCGATCTCTCAAAGAATTGTAGCGGTTGTAAATAACCTTTTCACATTACTCTAGAATCCTACAACCATTAAAACACTAGCTAGTTAGAATCCTAAAACTACTGAAACACTAATTAATTAGAACTGTAAATTAAATTGAAGGCAAGAACGAGAACAAAGATGGCAAACAAATGAGTCACAAAATTATGTTCAAACTTTAAACTAACTTAAATAGGTTCTTTTATAATCAATGAATGATTTATGGACGTTTAACTTAGTTGACCATGCTTGTGTCGAAATATAATGGTGAATTAACATGAATGATTATTTAAATCAAGATTGTTGACTTTTCCTTTATTTACGAAAAATCCTATGGATTGGGTAATTTTCTTTGGTGATTAACTAACCAATATTATACAAATCGGATATATCAATTAGCAATCAAATTATGCACAAACAAAAATATGCCAAACAAACTAATGCCATGAGATCATCAATTTGAGTTTTTTTATCAAAATAAAGTCAAGGTGATGTTCCTAAAACTAAATTTCTAGATTTTTCAATCTATTTATAAACATTGAATTGACCCATAAAAATTCAAGAAATAGATATTTAAGCACACTCTTAACCAAAAAATAATCTTTATTTATTCTTATAATTAAAACATTCATCAAAATATATCTAATAAAATATGACAATAAAAGCTAAACATCCATATAAAATTAGCCACTCATATTTAGATTAAAATTCATAGACACATATAATCTTAACATATATCATAAGGAGAGAAAAGAATAAGAATAATCTAATTACACCAAGAACTTAAGAGGTCCAAATAGCAACAAATTAGATTGGATGATGTTTTCTTCATCAAAAGCTTGTAGCTATACCTTATATTATGTCTTGAGTCCTTGAGATTGGCCTCCCTTACCTCCATTGATGTGAAAAAGCTAAAAAAAAATGTAAAAGTTTCATGTAAAAGTCAACTCAAAATTGTGTATTTTTGTGTATGTAATGAGTTTTTTTTTTATGTGGTTGTACAGAATTAAGAGTCTTCAAAAATACACGAGCTCCGTGGCACAAGCACCAAAATTGTCCCATACAAAAATTTGAGACCAGTTCGCTACGGCACACAAAAACCTCCACCATGGCATAAGCTAGTTTTTCTTATCTACGTACATAACCCTTACATACTGATTGGTTTTTGATGTAAGGCTTACATGTCTTAATTCTTTTTGCTCCTAGGTTGCTAATTAAATACTTCAAGTGTCCCGTCTTCTTGTGTTTACATTATTTATATCTTTTGAAACTAAAAATACCTTAAATATACCAAAATATACTTGTGATTCTGAAATAATTGATTTATGCAAATAATTAAATAAAAATGTTATAATTAAATCTATCTGTAACAAATGAGCACAATAAATCACAAAATATTAGTATTTTTCAAGAACTATTAGCTACTCCTGCCATATGAACATTAAGTCGCCTTTTCAATTCCCAAGTTGTAAGACCGTCTTCACTTCCTCTATGGATAGTGAGCTCTTTCCTCAAATTATGACATTTGTTGATTATCCTAAGATATTTGTATAGAAATAAGAAGAAAAATAAATCTATACTCATCATCTATCTCAACACCAATATTTTTTAGACTAAGAATAATTTGATTAAATTTATCAATATGTCAATAAATGAACTTATATTCTTGCATCTGAAGGTTGTATAATTGTTTCTTCATTGGCACGATTATGCAAAGATTTTGTCATATACTAACTCTCTAGCTTTTCCCATAGCTTGTGTGCAGTCTTTTCTCCTTGGACATTGAGAAAATATCAATAATACCTTCAAGATTCACATTTTATTAACAAATAGCCCTGGCCTTTTAAAAAAAATCAAAGTTGACGTTCAACTTTAACAGATATTAGATGTAAAGATTATTCAATGATATTGTTGTAATATTTTTAATGTTGAAGGTAGAAGATAAAATTTTATATCTCCTATTTTTAACATAAATAGTTGAAAGAGTTTGAGATTGGTGCACAACCATGGCATGGAAATACTAACTTCTTAAAACTCACCTCACTCTTCCAAGTAGGGGAAACATGTAAGTAAAATAGATACAACAAACACAGAATAAATATAGCAGGCAATAACAGGAAAGAAAGAAAGCATTCAAATCAAAGATAAGTTCTCATATATTGGTACATACTTGAATAATAGATGATTGTATTAACACATTAGATGAGCATACAAACACAACAATATAACATGGTAGACCCACTTTGGCTCAAATCATAGGTGGTAACATCCATAGGTTTCTTATAGCAACCACTCGACAGCACAAATTCACTAAGAATAAAAACAATATACAACTCAAAAAAAGTAAATACAAATACCTCTACTAGTCGAGACACTTACCCTAACCATCCTAGCTGCCTTTGCCTACTGTCTCCATAAAAACTATGATTCTCGTTAAATTAGACTCTCCTCGTGAGCCTCACCACCGCATATGGAAAATCAACACCACTAGTCAATATAAGTAAAACTTAAGGATAATGCACTCCCAGCACATTTCTTGGTTATAAATTTTAATTTTAATTTCCTAACCCCAAAACAGCTTTTGTAAATCACAACATAGATCACTAATACTGAAAAACCCTCAAAGTATTAATGATTCAAAATTTTGAATATAATTTTATCACTAAAAATATGAGTTTGAAAAATGCTAGAGTTTTCACATGTTTTCTAATTAATTTGAAAAATGAAAAATGATGGGGTATTTATAGAAAACCCTTAACCTATCGACGCTCTCATTGAGTCATCGTTGATCACCAAAGCAAGCGGCAAAACACAACACCTTTGTGAGAAAACAATAGCAAAACCTTTCTTGACCACCTTTTTGAACATTTCAGCAAGCCCTTGCTGACCAACTGAACGAACCCTTAAAAACTTATTTTTTTAACTGAACAACTGTGCCAACTAATTTTTGATAAATACCTACAATCAATTAAAAACACAACTAAACATGCAAACTACATGCTCCTAACTAACACGTGGTATGTGTATCATGCAAACATAAGAAGTATTAAATTCTACATGAGTGTGTGTAATACTGAACCGAAAAATATATTGACCTTACATTGAAGATGACAAAACACTAAGAAAAATAAATAATATTTGTGTTTCGCATATGAGAATGTCAAAAAAGACACAATGAACTTACAAGACTTACAATCTTCCCATTTGGCTTTTCATGGCAAAACACTTTACAACCTATACAAACACTCATCAAACATAATAGATTCATGCAAGATGACCTAAGAAAGTTTATTCTCGTGAATAGACTTCGACACAACCTAGACATCCTAATACACCTACTCTAATTGCATTCGTCTTGTTATGCTCCTTTCATCTTCATGCAGACTCGAAATTTCATGTCTAAACTCAAGCTCTGCCTATGCTTCATGGTATCTAGCTACATCTTTATCTTGCACACATGAAACAATCCATACTAGTGAATGTATCAAGCAGACCTATGTTCTAACAAAATACTATTGGGTTATCCCTACACATGTACATACCGATAGGCTAAGCACAAACAAACATACAACAAAATCCCTATGACTTCATACAAGACTTCTTGTAAGAGTATGCAAGTTAGAAAAACAAGATGCAGTGCATCCTATACTCACATCTCCTTGATTAAACAAAC